>DWDT01001576.1:0-15514 GCA_018245595.1 Microceris scylla | reverse complement strand
GGTGCGCGCCATGGGTTTGAACCCGGCACCCCCGGAGTGAGGGGCTGAATTCTTAACCACTAGGCTATCACTGCTTATTTCGTATAAGTTATAGTTTTTAACAGTAATTCACGCATCAGTTAAATCTAATAGTGATATATTAGTTTTTACTCTATTCAAACATTTGTTTCTATCCAGTAGATTTTTTGTATTAATAAACATTTTGCATTTCTGGCTTTTGATTCCCCTCAAACTTCAGCGAAGTGATGCAGTTGACGAACTGCGTTCACGAAGCCCGTATCGCCGTCATCGCGATACCGCATCAAATTGCCGATACTTGTGATTCGTACGTCTGCGCTGTACTTATACTTAGCTATCCCGTTAGCGCGGAACCGGTCTGCGTCTCGAATGCTTCGCGTTCCTTGAATTATTTCAACGTAGGTACACTGATTTTTGTTCGTTTTTGTCACTGCCCAGAGAATTTGCCAATTATTTCTCCATAAACGGCTGAAACTTCTTTGTATTGTTTAATTGAAGCCAATTAATTTTATATTATACAAAAGTACTGACTGCAAAAGGTATATTTTTATTAACTGTAAGAGACGAACAAAAATTGTTAATAATAATTCTTTGTTCAACATTTTTACTAAGTATAAATAGATGTGATTTCATTTATAATCAAACATGGTGTTATCCAAATCGGAATTATCTTTAAATGAAAAATATCTAAAACGTTCATGTTATGCATATTTAAGCTAGTTTATAAACTACATGTTCCGCTGCTGTTTTTTCTTTCCGTTCATAGCATGCAATTTAGCTCCTTCCTTCTTTATCTACTTTTGGAAGGGCTAAAAAGAATTCCCCCTTCTTGCCAAGTTTAATCTTCAAGCCGGCTTTCAAGGAGGACTGGTTTTGCTTGACCCCGACCTTGATACGCAGAGACTGGTTCTGAAGCTCATTACATTGCACACATTACTGTTACACGTATGACCCTTACGTTAGCAAGCAATTTGAAATCATTAGAATTAGAATACACTGTGCGGAATAGTCTTGATCACCTCCATAAATATCTGTCCGCGATTTCTCTTCTCTTGAATTATTTAGATGTTGTTTCAGGTTTGTTGTATGAGATACTTATGCGTATTTCATACTCTATTTTCGTTAAGAAGATCATTTAACGTCATGTACATTGTTAAAAGATATAAGTCTTCCGTGACATACGTTTATATCAGTTCATTGTTCATTTAAGTTCGTTGGACACTTTATTGAATCTTCAAACATTAAATTACAAGCACCAACTCACTTAAAGAGTGTAATATTTGTTGGAGATTCGTCCCTAAATTGGTCGAAAACTGTTTAAATTACTTGAGTCGTAACTCCGAACGAAACGAATTTAACCTTCGGAGGTGATCGCGTCGGGCGTCCGCTGAAATTCGGCGAAACGTTCTTTTGTTCTCTTATCGGTAGGAGCTGCATCACTTTACATCTTATTCTCATTACAATAAGGAGTTCCAAAACACTAAGAAATTTCCGTAACTAAATCAATTATCGCCATCTTGACTCGTTTCACCTAATTACCGTTGTTAGGTGGATATCTAGGCAATATTTCTTTAGGCTTTCAAGGTTTTACTGGTACTTTTAATTATTTATTTATAAGTTGAAAATTATTCTCTTCGTTATTTTCTATTGTGGTCAATGATTGATTGAATGTCATGGACTATTATCATAATTATTTGTACCATAAACAAATTCACGGACTTCGTCTTCGAGGTTTTTTTTGAATCAGAATTATCATCAGTATTATCAGTGTTATTAAATTTTCAATGTTAGTTTCTCACGACAAAGCTCATATCATTTGACTGACTCGTAAATATTGGTGTTTAATTGAGATTCAAAGAGGCCTTTCGCGCTTTATAAGCGTCTGTTTAATGTCTTCAAACAGAGCGGTCGCTGTTTTGTTTTTTTCTATAGATGTGTTTGCTGTCAGTAGAATTATGTTCACTAATAGCGTTGTTTCCGATGAACATGAATGTTCTCAGTTTCTCATATATATGTATGTAGATTGTTTTTTACGTTAAAGGTGTATCGTAGTTCAGTATAGCACTGAAGTATTACCTGACATTAGTCACATATGCATTTCGCACATAAAATTAGAACACAATAGAGCTTACATCGTTAGCTTAGGGGTAGAAAAGTTACCGCGCAAGTGCTTTGATAGGCGAATCTTATCCTGGATCTAATGATATTTTGATGTGTGTCTTGAACACACGTTATTGTAAAAACTTTTGCTAATAAGTCATAATTAGAAGAGTCACAGCGAACCATGTAGATACTTATATAAACGATTAGATATGTTTATGATTAACTGTTGTCGGACATTCGCGAGTGTAAAATTGAACTGTCAAAGCCTCGTTCGATTTTCAAATAAAATCGATAAAAACTTGTCGCATAGCTAGTTCGAATGCTTATGTTAGTTCCGGACGGTGGCATTCGTTTGCAGTCGACTTGAGTTTGTTCAGTCATAGACCTCTGGCCTCTGGGTGTGTACAGCGTGATCTGGCAGTGGAGGGAGCCAATATTTGTCCAAAACCGTAACATTATACACATCTTTGTCATTGTTGGCGATTCCTACATATTACATACCTGCTTTATGACAGTACCGGTTTAATTAATACTGCAGTGATATTTTGACGTGAAAATAGACGAAGACAACTTCAACGCTTTTAGAATCTTCGATACAAGATTTCTCTAGGGAGATATACATATTTTGTTACTTTTAATGTGGTACTTTCAATGATTAAGTTATTTTCGAACGGTTCCTTTCAACTTGCTAATTCATCATGCCTTAACATGTCCAGTGCTGGACTAGCGACTCTCACATCGGGAGGCTATAAGATGGCACCATCGTTTATGACTCTAGATCGCTACCATGGCACAAGTTAGCACATTGGATCAAGTTTTTTAATTTCCGCGATCACTTCCTAACCTCTTCTTACACTTCATTTGTATTTTTAAAAGAAACATGTTTAAAATATACTTCTCTTAACAGCATCATCTGAAGTTCATTAGGTATAAGTAGTACATATGTAACACAATTATTTGAATTTGAAAACATTTTATGGTTATTTTGTAAATCCGACTTGTCATATAACCACAATTGTTGAATCAACTGCGAGATGTTCGTGGTCAATGAACCGTGTGGCGGCATCATTTAAAGCGAGCCAAGTTCAAACCAGTTACAGAGAAAATATAAGTGATCGTGCATTTGATGGATTAGTTGAATGTTTTTGTCACTGGTATGTGATGTCATCGGTCTTCTTAATTACAATTAAAGATACATCTCTAATATGTCAGTTGGGTCTCTTTTTTGCTATTCTATGGCTCTACGTAATATAGGCAATGCATATTTTCGAATTATGTGGGAGATGATAGTCTGATCATGGTGATGATGTGTTTTCTGTACGCGAAGTACTTATAAGCATTTCCAAGGAATATTGACCTCGGCTGCTGTTGTCTCGTGTCCTTGAAATCCCGAAACACCTTATGCTCTTATGACCTATGAGGTTTTGAACGAATTTTTTTACACCTCCTGTTTTGTGATAGTGTCCTGGTTTCGGGGGGACATATAGTGGATACCAAGAATACTGAAGTTTGTGTGAGCAATACCTGCGTAGCACAAAAAAATATCTTAAAAATCTTATACAGCTATCAGTTCGTCAAATTTTCTGAGCAATGGACCATACATTTTATGCAATCACCCATTTCATAGTAAGACGTAAACGTAACTGCTGAAACGTTGGAGTGTGCAACAGTCCTCTGCCTACCCATTCGGGGATTACTGGCGGGACATTACGTACCACGTTTACATTTTAGTGATGATTCACAGAGGTTGAGATGTGTTTACTTGGGAGTTGCAAGTGTTGGCGGATACGAACTCTCTGACCTTCGTGACCTCTGTCTGAGAGAAAATTCACAAAGACTCATCATTATTCAACGTGGTGCAACGAAACTGAATTTAAAGTAAAGGCGCATACACAAAGGTTTTTTATTTTGTTCGGACTATAATACGTCTTGCTTACCAGTATTGTCTATTCATCTCTTGTTGAGAGTTGAACAAATGAGTTTTTCTGATATGATCCATTGAAAAGATTTGGGTCCAAGTTTCGATAAAAAGTTGTTTTTTCGATCTATGTTTGAAGGTGTGATTGGCAGACGCACAATTACTCGCCGATTTCTTATTCAAAGTTCCGAATTAGTGCATCGGTGAATGATTGGCTGATAAAATGATGATCGCTAATAAAATTTGTTTATTCAATGGTAAATGATGACTGGAAGATCCTTTTATCACTCAAAAAAAATATTGATGCATATCACTGTTTTTACAGTATATGACTGTAGGTATGTATATAAGCCTCTGTAGGTGTATGTTTTTGAACATGTATATAATTTTGTCTTACATCATTTCTCTGTCTGTTTCGAGATGAGATTATTATTATTTCCATCCGATTAAAATTACGTTTTGTTATGGGAATAATGAAAAATAATCACATTAGGCACTATTATTGCAATTAGTGTTGAAGTACCAATGTATGCGCGATCGTATCTTAATTAGTCATTTATGTCACTGTGTATTGTGAAATGGCGATAATTTTTGTCTGATTGCTGTTAAAATGACAGCTACAACCGCGTATTTAAATGGGCTAAGCGGTAGCTGTAGAGCATAATGTTATAATTAACCTTGCGTCTGTTGTTCCTGACTAGATATTATTTCCTGTAGAAAGACTAGTTTTCTAAGTTACAGTAGATAAAGCAAAGCCAGAGAGCTTACGAATAAGCCAAATGGCCCATAGAGCGAAACAACGGAGATAGTTAGGTTTTTAACGTTTAAGAAAAATTAAACTACGATCGGATCATGTGTAAGCAGCTTTACGTATTCTCCGAAATTAAACGCGCTTCGGTACGTTTGAATTTTTTTAACGGAATAAAAACTTCGTGTTACCGATTTTGGCGGTAACAAAGACTATAACAGTTTCAAGACAAAGGCGCTTCGGTGCGAAGTGACTTAATTTCTCAAGTCGTGGTAACATTGTGCGTGCTGACACGGTGTGCAGTGTTCAGATATACGTCCGATTTATATGACCGTTGACCGCGGCTCACCGTTAACGGCAAGTGCAAGGGGGAAAGGAGAGGGGAGGGGTGTGAAATTTTTAATTTGCGATGTGCCAGTTGCTCGAATTTAGGTTTTGATATTTCAATGATATGTGTGTTTCGTCATCATCCCATTTATCCTTCCTCTCCTGAACATGGATCTTCTTAAAATGAGAAAGGTTGAAATCATATCCTGCTATGCTGCCCAAGTGTGAGTTTGTGGAAGTCTGGCTTCAACGTGCACTAAGGGCTTCGGATATTTCTTGCAAGATATATGTACATCATATATTGAAAACAAAAAGTGCGTTTTAAGTTTAAGCTTAGAAAAAATTTCTAAGGTGTGTGATGTCTGTCAACCCGCACTTGGCCAGCGTGGCAGACTATGGCCTTAACCCTCTCAATATGAGAGGAGACCCATATTCCAACAGTTGATTATTATTTATTTATTATTATCGAAACCACATAATGTACTTCCGGTGGGATTCTGATTGGTCTCGAAGGATGAAGAATCAAAAATACATATCCACGTCGAACCAGTTCTATGTATTATATTATATTCGTAACAATCGACATTAATCCGAAGTAAATTTATCAATGAAATTTTTTATATTTTATCAAATCACTCATACATAAAAAAACGAATTTCAATATTTATAATAACATACTTGTTAAATGAACGCCTTATGTCAAAATAGTAAGTCTAAAAACATGTGAGAGTGGATTCTTACAAACGGAAATGAAATTCTGTTTTCATCCAAAGATAAAACATGGTGTGGAGGTATGACGTATTCAAAATTAGGGGTAGGGCTCTGAGGTAAAATTTTAATGTCATGTCGCACATTATAAATTATATAACAAGCCAATTATTTTATTGACAATGTCAAACTTATAATAAAGTATTTACAATAACATTACACAATCAACATATGTAATTACGATAATTAGGCATAATATACTTTTACTAATTAAGGAATGTAATCACGTCCGGTTAAAGACCGAAACGGCTTTCTTTTAAAGAAAACAATTCTTATAACTCTCCACTTTAAAATACATCGTAATATATTTGTCTGTAGCATAACACTTAATGCATTCATTTTGTAATTAAACTTATTCACATTATTTTCCGTGTATAAAAGGAAGTTGTTACAAAAATTAAGTAATATAATTGAAGGAATATAAAAAGACACCCGTTAACCCGGTCCGTGAAGCGAGTACAGAAACCTCACCGAGATAAATATTTATAGAGAAACAAAGAACACAGAGCTGAGAAAATCGAGATTGTATGCCAGTCTTCCGAACGGTTAGCGCCTTACAAAAAGATCATAGCATTTGCACAACATGCAACATTTGCGTTGATATGATAAAAGTTGCAGGCGCTTACGCATTTATTGTTTCCATTTTTTTATATGTCACATCTGCAAAAATTCTTCATTATAATAAGTAATTAGTTATTATAATAATTACACGTTAAGTTTCTTTATAAGGATTTTTGAGAGATTTATGGTTTTTATATTATTTATTATAACCTAATACCTAATAAATGTATAACATTTTGAAGTTTTACTTACTCCATGTGATATTTCCTTAATGTAATTGTATAGTGATAAAGCCGTTCTATGAGCTAAAAATAAAACATACATATATACATCTTTGTATATAAAAACAGACTCTATCGTAGTATTAATATTAAGAAAATGATTTACTTAAAGAAGCGTACTTATTAAGCTTCAAGTAAGAATTTTTGCATAACTATTTAATTAAATTCTTATCTTTCATAATCGGACCAACTCCACAAAATGCCTGTGGAAGAATCGGAACAATCTTTCCTTTAAACTCTTAATTCTAACACAGTAATTAAGTTGTCCGTAGCGAGCTCGTTCGCAAATAGGTACAGATACAAGTTACTGAGGATTTTGAAGGGAATTCTTACATAAACTACACAGCCATTACAATAAAACAATAGGACCAGAAAGCCCTACAAATTCAATTAACAGTAATAATCAAGCAGAGTAGGTACCCTAAATCCATTTGAAATAGTTTCTCTTTGATCTTATTTAATTAAAAAGTTAGCGTGAAAACACAATACGATCGGTGCACGCTCTAAACAAAACCTAAGCCCTCCAGAAGCGGGAGAGCGGCCCGGCTGGCGCGGCCGCCTAAAAAAACGAAATAAACGCACAAGTATACTCGTAATCTAACCCGCGGCGTCACATCGCAGCCTCCCAAAAACCCGTACCTACCTACTCGTATATTCATTTCCGTTTCGTTAATACCGCATACTTTTAACTGTCTAACTAGGTGGGAGGGGGCCCCCGACCCCCTGCCCCACGCCACTACTTACACGCGGTAGGCGCAACTTTTATAATACTACGTACTCGGGCGCTTTTTAACGAACCCCCCTCGAGGGGTCGCCACCTGCCACGCATACCGAAAAATACGCAAAACGGGGAGTTGGGGGCCCGCTGTACCCCCGCCGGTTAGAAGTGGCCGTATTTTGCGTATTTTTAAATTATTCTCCACATGCGGGTGTTTCTGATGTTTAGTTCGAGTTTTTTTCCTCTCGCCGTATTCGCATTATCTGAGGCCTCCGCGAATGAATGTTGTACACACTCCTCGTGGAGCTTCCGTGTTCCGCGCCACTCCGTCACCACAAATATTTGACCGTTCTGCCGCCACTTATGAAGTTAAAACTTATCTCTAATATAATTTCCATGAAGTTAAAAACGTACCTATATATTATGTATATATCTATATCTGTTCCATAGTTAATTTATTGGTAATAAACTGATCAGTTAGGTAATGAATTACTACATGCAAATGAAAATTTTGATGGACATAGAAGAGAAGAAAGAAATCTATAAGGAGAGTAGCTGGAGGAAACTTTGGCATCTACTTATCCTTATGAAAATTAACGTTACCATATGTAATTACATATAAAATATTATCTTCATCGTCACCATCATCAGCCTTTCCCAGTCCACTGCTAGACATATGTAGGCCTCCCCCAATGAGCGCCATGGCGCCGTGTCCTCAGCTTGCTAATATATTACACCATATTATATACATTAATTTCAATTCATAATATTTCGATGACATGTACTAATTAACTTCTTTTTCAAGTAAGGTAGATTTATACAGTAAGGTGAGACAAAACGCCTGCCCACAAAATTCCTCTGTTCGTTTCTGAGGACTGCTATCAAAAGATAAAACATATTAGCAGTCATACTTCACTCTAGTTGAACAGTAGAACTGGTTAAAGATATCACTGGCATATCAGTATAAAAAGTAAATTAAATAATAATTCACCATTCACACAATCTACGAGCGGAACAAAGACTATGAAAGACAAATTTTTGTTCCCTACAATAATAAAATTATACTGTATTGTCGTCAAGCAAAATAAAATGCTCAACAGATAAAATAAAAGAAATCGTAAAGTCTTAATCCCTATTAACATTACGAGTAAGAAAAACTCCTGGCCGCCTGTATATTATTTTTTCACATAAAAGCTGCTAAACCGTTTTTGCTAGTTGTGGAGCTAGCTCGAACTTTGTGAAAGGACAAAAAGTACTTAGAGTTATTGTATTAAATGAGTACTTAAAAAGAGTTTAATAAGGAATGAAAACATCGCGGAAACAATTTAGGTTTCCAAGCTAAAGAAATCGCGGTTAACAAGCCTTTTAATAAATCTGTAAAAATCTGGGAAGGCATTGGGAATATTTGTGAAAAATTCCATTTAGATATGAAATAGGGAAACGACAACATTATTTCAATGTAATATTCTCAATGATTCCAAGATTAAAACAACACTTGTAAAGGGCACATATGAATACTTATATGGACTTATTCTTAAATTATACTTATTATTAATTAATTACATTATTTAATTACATTATTAATTGCATTATCATCAATCATTAAATCATTAGTTGTATCACTTAAGCTGTACTAAGGATTGTACAAAGAATATTCTTGAACATGCGTGATTAACACTACTACACTATAAGAAAAACTATAATGGAAACAATCGCAAGACCCACAGTGAATTATCGGGCGTATAAAATACATTCAATACTATTTACGGCTATAAATACTAATGGATGTGTTATCCCAGAAAATTATGTTTTAAGGCCGCTTGATTTATAATACTCACTCTAAACCATGACGTCATAACTGAGGCTTAGCGTCCTAATTAGTACCTCCAACTCTAACACATATGTATTTCTACCAATACTTCAACCAATAAAATCTTATTACAAAGATGATTGATATTTAGTATAAACATAATTATTAATATACCATAAACCCCAAATTCAATCTGATGGTGGCTTAGAAATCTATCCCTCTCTCTAAGGATTGTGTTCGATTCCCTGATGCCCACCTCCGACTAAGAATTCGTACACATTATTTACATTAAAAACCATTTACTATAACCATGATGGAAAACATGAGTAGACCTGCATCTATTAAAATCTATCATAACATTTATATATTCACCATCGCGTGTGAAGTTTACCAACTAGTATTTGACCAGCGTGGTGCACTATGACCTTAAATCCCTATCACTGTGAGCCCTCGCGCGAGAGAGAATAAATTTATGAGATATAAATAGGGATAGAACTTGAGTTATATAATCTACTACCCCACATAAGCTTTGTGCCACAATTTCTCTTGCCTAGCTTGCTAATTAAATTTTTAGGACCGTGTTTTTAGGGCGTGAATAACGAATACGATCCGGGTATTCCGGGTGATAGACGACTTTAACACTTGCTTAGTGTATTTTTTATCGATTATATTATTTTAATAATTTAGTTTTCTGCTTCTATAATTCTTTTGGACGTATAATATGGCTGATGAAAAGGGTAGTATTACACTCTACTGCATATCCCTTCGTGGTAGTACCCGCGTGATGCAATATTATCGTGATATTTGCATAACATTATATGACAATATGTTTATTTCTAAACAAAACAGACGGACCGATAGAAACTCATTTCTAGTGACTCATCAGAGACGCGTTGCTCCCCTAGACATCAAGATTTTTCCCCTTTTATTTTAGCCCTGGTCTGCTTATTATGCTTGTGACTGCAGTACGATATATGTTACACCCTAGAAGCCTAAATATATATAATATTAGTAGATACGTAAATGGACTCTACAATACTTATTTCGTATTTTCAAATTTTAATTTAATAATTCAGAATGTACTGCCGGAATTGTTAGCCAAATTAATCTATTGAATTACAATGAAAACTTCCATTGACAAATACGAGGGACTTGTAAAAAACAAACTTACCGATAAATTTAATTTTTAAGTAAATTTACGCACTTCTGATAAAATGATATAAAATCAGTTGAGAAGTAAAATACCTTCATAATCTGTTAGTATTTCAAACGGCACGGTAATATAGAGTATAAACGAAGTGGGGTGGCAGTACTTCCGTCATGTTCTACTGACAGACGCCGCATTTCCTTAACAACCTTATTTTTATATTCCATATAAACTGTTTCCATTGACAGTTCTTATATTTAAATATTATCATTATATCTCCAGGTACCTTACGAGGTAAGTAGAGAGCCCCAAGTGCTAAATGTCTATATCTGAATTACATTTCTAGATCTATCAACAGCTTAGTTTTAAATATTCATGGTAAAATAAAATTGTTCATTAATAAAATCAAATTTTTTATTCATTGAAATAAACATTAGGATAAATATTTCACAATTTATTAATAAGTTTTCATTCTTTTATCTCTATTAGTTTTGGGTAAAGAGGCAGATTTACAAAAATGCTACAATATACAAATACCAGGCCAGCCTGGAAAACGTGAGAAGCTGGTACATACATATGTATGTATATATTTATTTATTTATGTGTATAAACACTCACAAGTCATTTACTAGAAAAATATCATCATCATCGTCGTCATCATCAGCCTATCTCACTCCACTGCTGGGCATAGGCCTCCCCAAAAAGGGTTTTATGCCTTTAATCTCCACGCTGGGCATGTGAGTTGGAGATCGCAGAAAAATATACAAATAATAAAAATCAATGTTTTGGTTCCAAGAACCCCAATCTCACACCACGCAGTGCTGTGGAGACCAGCACAGCTCCGTTGCAGCGTGACAGATGGTAACATCAACAAGCTTGCCGTGTGATCCTTTCACGGCGCTTAAGATTCAGTATTGTGTGTGAGAAAGGTTTATAGAGGGAGTAGTGTGTGTTTATTTTTTCAACGTATTTTAATGTAGAGTCGCATGTGTTAACAATTTTTAACATATTATAATGTAGAGTAGTACGTGTTTGTAGAGTTAAAGGCAGAACTTTTACATTATTTATACATTTTGCTCGAATATTGTGTTAAGATAGCCAACCATTCGAGCCAAAGTCCTTTAGTTGAAATCATATTACTTCCTTATTGAACCTTAGAAAATAAATCAGATATTTGAGATTCAGTACTCTGTGCTCATATTGTCAGGGATATAAGAAGGTAGTTGAAATGTAAACGTAAAAAGGTGTTTTAAAAGTCTTAGTTAGGGTGATCTAAACCTGTCGTATAGATCAAATATTTAAATTCTGCAGTCGTTGTTCTTCAGGAAACAGCTATAAGAACATTGATTGACTACATATTACAATGCAAGAATCAAAAACTATAGATAAATTTCATGTTTTACATACAAATGGGACCGCTTTGTGTGCAATATTAAATATGACATAATGAAGATAGTAGAAAGCGAAAAGGATATTAAAAACGGCCGATATCGTCTTCGGGTATCAGGGAAGCTGACTTGAATGAGACTATCAGAATAGGACTATAAATGTTAGTTAGTGTTAATTATTAATAATATTATGCTAATAATATAATTCCTTGTCATTAACAATATTACTTAACGTGTTTCACCTTGTTTTAAGCTTTTTTGTTTCAGTCTTTTAGAAATATAAAAAATATTATTTTAGTTTGCTTAATTTTAATAGTGGATATAAAATCAAAGTCCATACATAAAGCTTGTCTTGTTTACAAATACAATCAAAATGTTTTTGTGGCCCTATCTATCGTATTTAGATTAGATTTATGGTTACTTCAGTACTTACTCATTTTATCTTCAACACTTTCTCATTTTATTTTCAATACTTTCTCATTTGATCTTCAATACTTTTCTCATGTATAATTACAACATTAATCGCTTATTACAAATAATTTTCAAATAACGTACTATCCAGTACGTTATACAGAATTCGATAGAGACTTTCAGGTCCCGAACAAAATGAATGTTTTAATTTAAATCTTCTTATTGAAACAGTTAGAACTCTAAATACTACTTGCGTTATGGAAAATCACAGTGTGAACATAATGAACACCGGTGTTAGAATGTAATGTGGTTCCAATGTATGCATAAACATTTCGTTTCGATATTTTAATAGAACAATGTATGGCGGTTCCTAATTTCCCCGTGACCGAGTTATCATTTGACCCAATTTCGCTCTTCAAACGGAAACGAGGAAAATCTTCACAATATGTGATACTTCCTTGCATTTATTACGAATATAATATTAATTTAATAGAAGGTCCCTAATTTTGTTTATTCAATTCACCGTTCGTACAACGTTTGATTTCGATATATAATTATCATTAAGGAAATGAATTGAGATAGAAAGATATTTTCTTTTTTTTTTAATTTGGTATTTTATATTCCTGTATTCAACAGGGATAGACAGTAGCTGTACATTACGAGTATATACATACAGACACGAATAAATCAATGCTTATAGTTGGCAACGAAATTCGTGACCAAATTTGAGTAAGATTTCCGTGCCTGAAAAGAGTTCTTTTTGTTATATTTTCATTATACGAGCACATTTTTCGCTAGAACCTTTACAATATTGTAAACAAATATTAATTTCATCAACAGTTTCATATTTTGTTTAGTATAACCCCTAGAAATATATATAATTACTTATAATTCGGATATTATATGTTCATACACGTCACATAACGATACGTATTCATATTAACTACTATTTGAAACTTTACCTCATACCAAACGCACTGAGAACACCCGATTTACCGAAAAAAATTCGAATATCGAACAAAAAACGTAATTACGGCGCACATTACCCGTTTAAATTAAGAGTTACTTATGAAAAAGCGTACACAGCCATGTATCTCGCTCTACAAAGACAGAACCTACCCCCCTCATCCCCTACCGAATTACCATCCCCAAAAAATCCAATACCGATGGCTGTGCATATGTAAAAAACCAATTCTATATTAACTTGATCACATTTAACATATACGCTGCGTACGTGTGCGGCGGTGTAGGCGTCACATAGGGGGTGATTAAAAATCATGACATGCGCAGAGTAATTTAAAAACTACCGGAGGCTGGGTTAATTTTTAAGTATTGATCAAAAATTGCGTATATGTGCCCGCGTGCTTATGTCGGCGGGGTGGCGTGGGGGCGCACGGCTCTCGTGCGTGAATTAGATTTTTTGTCGGAAATTTGTCATTAGAAAGTTCCATTGTACGTTTTGATATTTCGACTTTGGGACTCGTATTCTCGAATTAGCTTGTAGGGTTATGCCTACAGTGTGTACGCACTCCAGTTAACATGTGCTCGCGTTTTTGATATGGGAATCATTCCAGTGTTATATTGTATTCACTTTTTAGATCATAACTTGACATAATTATAATACTCGTAAGCATACAGAACGAATATACCTTAACAGATAATTTTACGTAATGAAAAAAGAGAAGATGTCGGGAGGAATGTAACGTCAGTGATATTTAGGATCGTGTTAAATAGAAACTTGCAGCACTGAAATTGGTCAACCATCAATTGTGGTCAGATTATAACAGCAAACCGACAACCGGTCAACGTGCTTTTGGCTAATCATAAACGTATACAAAACGAATATAACGTGCACATTAATATTTATTTATTTATAAATATAATGACAGAGCAGTATTTCAACAATTTTTCAGCGAGCTAATTACCAGAACCGCAACAATACACTATTCGCCGCATCCAGTACAACGTCAGTATTCTTCCAAAAAAGCTCCAAAAAAGCCATTCAACCCCTTTCATGTCTCGTTGCTACCTAAGCCTTTTGTCATGTCCCAGTATCTCATTGTCTTCGGATACGGCTGCGAACTGAAAGACTAGTTCCATGAAAGTCCGCTGAAACAAACTCTTTTGAAAAATCTTAATATTATAAATCAGTTTTGGATTTATATGCGAACAATGATGTACTTTGCAGTGTTCTTTTATATTGAGTTGTATATATTATTGAATTATGTGTTTAAATCGCTGAAAACGAAAGTGTATTATTTTTGAAATAGAATTGAAATCTACTTTATTTTATAATTTGTCTTTCATAGGTCATTTATATTTAGTTGACCACCAATAAATAAGTATGATGAAGGACACAATAGCATATTCGGGCAGTTAATCTTGAGCGAACAATGAAGGAAAGATTCGGAAGGCCCACGACAGGAAACAGTGGCGCCGATTAGGGGAGACCTATGTCCAGCGGTGGAAATCTAGAGGCTGACCTTTGAAACCTTTGTTGTGTACTTACATAAATAAAATAAAAAATGATGTTCGCTCAGTTACAAATACATATATATAAAGAAACAAATAGAACTGGTATGTATGATGTCTTCTCATACAGCATTTTAACATAAACAGAATTACAATATAATGCTTAAAAATTCTAAACACGCAAATCTGCGACATTTTACATATCTAGAATAAAAAAAATTATAGAGCGTGAAAAGCCGTTACTTAAAAAGCCTAAAAATGTAAAAAGACAGAATAATTCAAGACTGAAGAGGTATAAAAAGATACACATACATAGTACTTAAACATTCTAGAGTAGTAAAAACCAGTAATAAAAACTCTACAATGTTCTTCTACTTATTTGCATGCTCGTATCGCATCTCGCATCTAGTATTGTGATTTCACGCGAAAGACTATCCGCAGATTGGTATAAAGCCAACATGTTAGCCAGCTTTTCAACTTTGATCTCGCCCTCCGCGCTCCCTCTCATAGAGACGGACCCTTCTCTGTGATAACTATCGCTCTTCCCGTTCTATTGCACAATAGCAATAGAACTCTAGTAGCTACTCAGCGCCGGTGACAGGAAATAGTGCAACTTACCTTATACTTATGGATAACCTTAGAGGTAGAGCATGATTGTTCTATTAATTAATAATATCACTCGTAATTAATGAAACATGTAGTAATAAATAAGTAATTACACACGGTAATTGCAAGGTAATGAATACTAATTGCTACACGGAAACGATCTAGAATATTGAAGTAAGGAATTAATTACTCGGATTACTTTTAGACCTTGTCAAATTTATTATTTAGCTATGCTCTC
>DWDT01001575.1:0-15516 GCA_018245595.1 Microceris scylla | reverse complement strand
CCAAGAGTTTTTCTCCGCCGGCTCTTTTCTCTTGGTCTATTATACCTACCTACTAGGGTAACCAGAGCCGAAGAAGTTTAAATAATAAATTAATAATGTTGGTTTTATTAATTTTGGATGTCCTTTTTCTACCGAATATATACATTAGTTAGTTTTCGATAAATATCACAGTTTGCTTATATATACTCAGCAGAAGTGAGTTTTCCTACTTGACGAACAGCCTTAGGAGCACACAGCTCACAGGAGCTTTTGCTTATGCACATAGCTTACTCCGGTTTCATTGCAGTTATTAATGTTGGAAGGTGGAAATTCGACTTCGACAAGGCTGACGTCCACCCAAACATACTCATTAAGAATACAGCCTCGTACCGCCGCCGTCCAACCGGGGTTAAGGGTGCGTTTCCACCAGAGATGAGCGAGGATGCGTAGCGAGGCTGTGAAGCGGTGCACAAATGAGCGATACGAGGATGTGTAGCGAGCCTTTGCAGATGCGAGCGAACGGGGTGAGGTGTGGTGCGCTCGCATGCATCCCTCGCACACATCCCTCGCACACATCTCTCGCTTTCTCCATCTATTTTGTATGTAGAGAAACCTCGCTTCGCTAAGCCGTTTCCACAGAAGCTGAACTGAGCGAGGCTAGGTAAATGAAGGAATCCTATTGGTTCTCAACAAACACATTCCTCGCTACGCATCCTCCCACATCCCTGGTAGAAACGCACCCTAAAATAGCGAAAAGAAACGAAGTTAAATTGAGCTTGTCCGCCGTCATCCTACATAATTTTTTATCATTCGATGGCTGATTTATCTTACGCGAATTGTTAGTTTTCCTTCATTGTCTAAAGAATTTGTGATAACTAGTAGAATCAGAGAGAGGACATATATTAAAAAATAGCGATGAAAACAAATATTGAAATATTTGAAAATAATCCATGCAGAAATTTCAAAAACTTTTAAGTTATTATGGACGTGACTACCTGTATAGAAAAACAATTTAAATGCGTTCCGCATAGTTTCAAGTTTCGTTTACATTGGAGATATATTATAATTTTAGAAATAATATATTTGTGTGTTTTAAACTCAAATTGTATGGAAAATTCGTAGCGTGGTTTAATGATTCATCATTGTCATAATCAGCTTTTCTCGGTCCACTGCTGGACATAAGACTGATGATCTTAATACGATTGATCCTTTGATGCAAAAAATGTAGTTGATACCAAATTCTTTATACCGTTAGCGTGACCCCAACAGGTTACCTGAAGTCGTGGGCGCCAGCTGAGTCGTGGGCGGGCGGCTGCGAGAGCGCGGAGGAGGAGGCAGGCAACCCGTCGTGCCTGGTGGCGGTGGGGCGCGCGCTGCCCGCGCCGCCCGCGCCGCGCGCGCCGCGCTCGCCCGCCGCGCCGCCCGCGCGCCGCCTGCAGTACGTGTCGCGCCACGCCACCGACGGCAAGTTCCTCTTCGTCGACCAGAGGTGCGCCACTACTCACCGGCCAACTAATACGTTCGCCTTCTTGTTGCCATATTTCACGTATTTGACATATGACACGCTGTAAAAATCATCTACATTTATAGTTGTGAAGCGCTCGCACAAACACATTAGTAGCATTCTTTTTCGACCCTAACCTTTGCTTTATAAAAGGAAATAAATGTTACGGTAGGTAAAAAATACGACTAAACTAGAGGCATCGAAATCTTTTATTTTTCTTTAATAACAAGAAATAAGTGAACCCCTGCATAAATTTTTATATTGTAAAACATACCTATGTACGAAATCACGGTGAGCCGTATTAGCTAGATATTTATTGCATCACAACATTTCCTTACTTTCATCATACTTTCAGTTCAATTTTAATACGAACTTTCTTTTTGACTCTGACTGCCTTTTAACTGCCTCTTTGATTGTGTTATTGAAAATGCAACTGCTGGCCGAGAATTACAAATTCGATATTCCGAATCATGAAAGTAACCCCACGGCTGTGATTCCCGAAAGGGTAGGTAGAAAAATGTAGTACACTCCCAAGTTTCACCAGTCACCTATGGAATGGTGACTCATGAAACTTGGGTGGTGACGCTATTGCCATACACTGGGTATAGATCCAGACTCCGAGTCACTAAAAGAAATTCTAAATTAGAAATAGCCTAGTAGTTAAGAATTCAGAGTCTAATTCAGGGGGTGTTGGATTCAAATCCATGGCGCGAATCTGTTTACAAAACTGCGTTTTAACTTTAAACATCATTTAGTAACTGTGAAAGAAGAGAGGTGAAGATATCGTGACGAAACGTCCACACCTTATAATTATTTTTAAAAAATCTAAGGTGTGTGACATCTGCCAACCCGTACTTGGCCAGCGTGGCAGACTATGGCCTTAACCCTCTCAATAAGAGAGGAGACCCATATTGAATAATATGTGGGTCGATTATAATTATATTTTTTAACGGACGTTGAGCTAGTCGTCGCTGGATGTTGCAGGGTGACGCTGGCACTGGGCTTCCTACCGCAAGAGCTGCTGGGCGCGTCGCTATACGAGTTCGTGGACGCGGCGGAGCTGGGCGCGGTGGCGCGCACTCACAAGGCGGCGCTGCTCCGGCGCACGCCGCTGCGCACACCCGCCTACTGCTTCCGCCGCAAGGACGGCGCCTTCGTCCGAATACAGACGCACTTCAAACCCTTCCGGTGAGACTGCTCGCACGCGCACGAAAGTACTCGGGCCCATTCGGCCCCGACTACACCCTTAAGGGTGCGTTTCCACCAGGGATGAGCGAGGATTCGTAGCGAGGAATGTGTTTGAACAGCATCGCTTCCCCTTCCCTGTACTGAGCGAAGCTAGGTAAAGGAAGGGCTCCTATTGGTCCTACACAAAGAGCGCAGGCGGTTTAAACCACTGTGACCACGTTTGCGGTAGATCTGGATTGATTTTATTTATATAATCATCATCATCATCACACCAGCCTTTTCCGTTCCACCGCTGGACATAGGTGTTTCTCAAGGTGTGCCACAACACTCGATTATCCGTAAATCTTAATCCAGCCGCTACCAGTCACCTTCTTAAGGTCATCGGTCCAACAAGCCGGTGGACGACTCACAGTACGCCTGCCAGTCCGGGGTGTCCATTGTAGAACTTGTCTACCCCAACGGCCGTCGTGCCACTTCAATGTGCTAACTCTTTGAGCTATGTCGATTTCCCCAATTCTCCTGATGTCCTACGTTTATGTATGTATGCCCAATTTTGTGAAGTTTAATACTCAGTGAATAAGATGAGTGTGATGCATCAGAAACCCGTGGACCAAAGACGTGGAGTGCCTGGTGGCCAACAACACACTGCTAGCCGACGAGCCGGCTGAGCCCGCGGACGAGCTGCAGTTCGACATTTTCGCCAAGCACAGTAAGTTTACATATTTAAATAGTTATGTTTTAAGTGTGTAGGTGTACATATTGTGAATAAAAAGTTTTTTCTTTCTTTCTAACTATGCATTCCAAGACGTACAAATAAAAATAGTGTAGGTATCTGGTATTTTCTGTATGGACGTCTTTATTTAGAAATATATACTAGATATTCCTAAATACATACCTAAATAGATAAATTACACCCAGACACAGATCAAATAGTCATGCTCATCACACAAAGATTTGTCCTGAGTGGGGATCGAACCCACACCTGACGCGTCGCAGTCGTAACATCAACCCACTACGCCACGGAGCCTGTTGAAAACGATAACAAAGCATTATTGTATTGACGCACAAAGATGTGTCGCAATAATGACAGATAACAAATTCATTACCAAGGAAACGTAGGTTCAAGCGAATTTCGACCTACGTGTATATAGACGTGTTTTAGAAAATGAGCTCATGGTGGGTCAGGAATCAGTTGGTTCGATTGTACATACATATATGTATTATCATACAAATCATGAAATAAATCTAAAAGACTGTGTTCTTCTATAATTGTAATTTCCTTGCTTCTATTAGTGATTGTGGCCTTAACATAATTGATTTTCCTTTGTAGTTTGCACATTAGATGGGTTTTTGAGGCAGAGCGGAGAATAATTTCACGGCTGTTTTGTTTTGTGTTTCGCAGCGATAACGACGTATCAAACATCTCACTTTGCCTTTGGGATTTTAAAAATATACTTTATTCTATCCCTTCGCAGATTACAGGGCAGAAGTTACTTTTTTATATTTAACGAATTTATATATGTTGAAAAATAAATAATTTAACACAGTGCACTGCCTTTCTTCTTATTATTAAAAAAGTAACGAAAGGGCCTAGTTATGCACACTTAAAGTAGAAAACAATTATATATAACTGTTTTCTGTTTTCTTTAAAAAAATATATATTTTTTAAAGAAATTATTTATCATACTGCGATTTTTTGGCACCACGCTGAATTATTTGAATCAATTTATTCAAGAAAATCCAACATGTCTGTCCGGTTTTGTACATATTTGATCTCGCAGCTCGCCGATCGTTGGCAACGTTATCGATTCTGTTTCGAGTCCGATAGAGAGCGCAGAGAAAAATATGAGATGAAAAAGTTACACAGCTGACAGGATTGCTAACCAAGTATAGTGGATACTGTCCTGGCTGGTGTCTGATCTTGAGTAGAAGTCAACTTCTTGAAAACCTTCCAGACATCGACCTTGCTTTGAACCTAATAGAAATGAAATTTCTTTCACAGTTATTGTAAACAGCATTATATGAATAAAACATATTGTTATCCTTTAATTTATATCCGAACAATGTTACCTGTTATTTTTGTTTTTTATTTAGAATGTACATATGTATATTTAACTTAATTAAAGTCCAATTAAAAAAGGCAAATTGTGAGGTAGATAATGTTCGTGATTGTGAATAGGTAGGTATGAGTCGTATTTATTACGGGTATTATTATTTCGTTTACGGAGATGAAAAAGTGAAAGTGTTAAAAACAAACAAGAGTTATATTTTGTTTCTTCAACAGGACAGCAATTGTTGGGAATTATAATAAAAAAGCAATATAGCTTAGAAGATCTACCCCAAACTTGCCGCGAACTGTCCGAGCGAAAGTAATTCAAACAAAGTAGATAAAAGTTGCGGCGCTAAAGAAGCGATTAAAAGAAAAATTAGCATTCTTTCAAATTAATTACTCTCATAACAAAAGTTTTTACGGGGAAGTATAAGAGCGTAATCCGAAGATTTTTTTTCTTTAACTTTGGACTTCATGCAATCTTTATCGGCTTAAATTAACGCCTTTTTATAATGTAACACCTTTTGTTTTTCTTTTCTGATAGCAAACTTTGCAACGAATACCAACATACATGTAAGTACATATATACACAAGAGATATTCTGACGCAAAAGAGCAACATTTCTGTTACCAATTATTGTTTATTATGCTTAAACTAGAAAATATTCAGACAAGCGTAATAGTAAACGGGGACAGTCGCCGTGCACATTTGCAACGTCATAGGAATTGGTAATATGCTGCAGGCTTTGAACTGAACTTTACCCGACATATCATAATATTGCCGGAATATCCCAGAAGGGTTTTATTTTTACTGTACGTACTTTATTTGGCTTGGACTTAAAAGGAACTAACTGTTTACTATACGACACCTGGGGACCTGAATTAACCGCCGGACTGGGTGATACTTGGTTTGTATACTACTACTATCACACTCAATTAAGCGACTTATAATTTGGGTAAGGAAACAATATTTTTACTCAACAAATAACAGCTCGGTTACCTAGTTGAAACTATTATCATCTTTCACAGGGTATTATTTACGAAGTACCTATATGGTTAAAACTTTCTATATGTGTTGCTCCTGCAGAAGGTTCGAGTGTACTTCGCCACGCTTCCCCATTATGGATTGCCAAAGAACAAGTGTGTACAACGTATAAAACGTATGGGTTTCCGATTAAATGTTCGTACGGTTCTTGCTGGTCTGTGACCTCATTAAATGTTGGTTAGCTTCTTTTGTCCCACCAAAGGTTTTGCTGTTGTTATGGATAGCTCGTTAGAATCGGTTGAATATCTACCCAGTTTTTGTCACCAAAACTGTTTTTATGCGGTTTCAGGTTTTAGTGTTTCCGCGAATTTTCTGTTTCTTTTACTTTGTTGTTTTTATTTAATAGAAAAAGCTAAGTGTCAGATATTTGTGCCTTGCCAAAGACAATTAAATTAATTCAGTATCTGCTTTAGCTTCTGCAACAGGAATTGTGTAAAGTTGCAACGTTTTCTAATTCACTAATGTATACAATTAACGTGAAGGCTACTCGTATATGTAGCGAAAACAAATTTTTAATACACGAATATCTAATTGGCTCAAGTAAAATAAGAATTTGTAATCATTTGAAGGAAGGCGGAAGTGAGTTCTACGCCGTTCTCGGCGCGGGGTTGCCAGGCGCGGACACGGGAGCCGGATGTTTGCGGACTTTGTTTAGTTTTCTTTTAATTTCGTTTCTTTTCTTTGCATTCCCGTTAAACTCAGTGGTATAAATTCGGCTTTAAATATCGTTTTATTTTTAGACCCATTAAAACTTCTTTATATGTTAAGATATTTTTCTAATAATCGGTAGGTACTTTTAACGAAATTGCTAGAAAATATTTCTTTTTTTTATATTCTTCTTTAAAATTTCTCTATCAAATTGCGTTTCAATTTGCACATATAGATTAATAGACAGTATTGTTTATACATGGATTTTCTTGAGGAGAATCGAAATCTACGATAATAGACGACCATAGAGGTGACGAAGTTCTTCCAGAATATTCCGTGCTAATATGAGAAAAAAATTGTAGCGATGGAAGCGCAGTGGATCCGTGTCTTTCCAGAGATTTCTGCGGTATTCACTGTACTATTAGTAATAACTCCGACAAAAGCGGAAATGAGTTCTTTACCGTTCTTAATTCGAACTTGCTCGACGCGGCCAGGAATGCCGGATGTTTGCGGATCTTGTTTAGTTTTTCTTTAATTTCGTTTGTATTCTTTGAATTCTCATTGACTTTGAGCGGTTTACTTTCATGTCTTTGAACTTTATTTGATTGTAAGGCTTAGGAAGTTTGTTTGATTTTATCTACATTATTTGTTAATCTAGTGGGTAATTTTTGTGTATATTAGAATATTTCTAAAGTAAATATAGGTACCTACATAATAAATTAATATTTTTATATATTGTTCCCAATAGAAGTATAATATTTATGTATTTGTATACCTATATGTATGTACATATATCTATAATATAATTTTTCTATTAAATAGGCTCGAATAACAATCCACATTAGCAAATTAAATAAATTTGTTTTCGAAATTGTCGAACACTACTCACAACCCCAATTGAAAGGTATTTTCAAATATCGTTGTTGGTCTTTTCACTGATACTGACAATTGACAATTTACGATAAAATACATACATTACATTTCCTTACATACATTTCAATATACACAAGTATGTTATAAAGTATTTCAGGTATATAAGGTTGAAATATTCCATGTAATTATTATCATCAAATGATTCCTCTGTTAGAAACGGGTCTCCTCTTGGAATCACAATGGCGCAGGTTGACCGACTTAATACGCCTTAGAGAACTTTATGAACAATTTTATGATATTTTCCTTTACCCTTGCAACAAGTGATGCTAAATTTTATAATTCTCGAAATATTCTATAGAAAGGGGTGCGCTACAGGATTTGAACCAAGCACCTCAAAAAACCAGAGCCTGAACTTCCAACAACTATGTTATCACTGCTTTTAGCATCAATAGTCCTTTATTGGGGCGAAAGCATTAATTGGTAAGGAAAAATTAAAATTGCGTTTTGAATTTGTTACACTGTGTTAATAAACATAGTTTTTAGATTGTGTAATTGATTGAAGCAAATTATTACGTAATATACATATATTATGTTACTGAGACAACTATCTCTTGTGAAGCGTTTGATTAAAAATTACACGGAAGCACTTCTATGAAAGCTATTCAATTTTAAATATACAAAACCGAATGTAGTATGTGTATTGAAACAGAACATCTTTGGATATGTATGTCATTTTATTCATCATCACCAATAGCCTACTCCCGTTCACTGCTGGACATAAGTAGGTGTTTCCAATAGCACGCCATAATTTTGGTCATACCAACTTAATCCGTTGAAATTCTTTTTAGTACCTACTTAATAAAAATATCATTAATTTCATTTATGAAATTGCAAATCTTCTCAGCCGTTACAAGCGGTAAACAATCTCAAGAATATCCATTACGAGAGAACAAACAGCGCGGCGAGCAGCCGCTGCGTGCGAGCCATTTATTAGCTGTCATACATTGCTTCTGCGATACACTCAGTTTCAATTAACGGAATAAAATAAAGCGTATACTACACTGTTGCCATTATTATAAAAAGCAAAGAAATTAGACAACATGTGAGGCTTATTAAAATTCAATTGAAATACGTAGTATCATCTGAACTATAGAGATTTTGTTTCATATATTGAGTATGATATCAACTAAATAGTACATAAGTACTGTATAGTACATAAGGCTCATTGATAACGAATAATTAAACCGAAGATAGTAAGATAAAATGTTTTTGAGACTTCATTAAAATTAAGTACCGCATTGTTGTAAAATGATAACGGACCAAAATGCAATCAAGATCTTGAAAACTATTCAATTCTTTTAATCCTATTGTTTTAATTTCTACATATCTAGTAATACACCTACTCCATCTTTGTCATTAATCAATAGGGATGCCGCTGTGTGTTCTGGTGATTAGAAGCGGGTAGGCAGCCCCACTAAGACACGAGTGTGTTTACAAATGCGCTGATGATACCGGTCGAAAATCCTCGTATCTCTATCACGCGGATGGCATCTGTGCAAACATTGGCGTTGTGCCATTTCGTTGTTTAAAATCTGCGGGAAATAGCCTTTTCATTGTTTAATTCAACTAGTGCTATATTTGCGTCGATGCCAACATTTATAATGCGAATTCAATAACTACATACTAAGCGAATATTTTATGTATGATATCGATTTGCTAATTGTTTTTTTTTTTATTCACTTTACGTAACTATTATAATATGTACGTAAGTAAATAAAAATTAATTTAACTTAGTTATTAAACAAATTATCTAATTTTCTTGCTTTATAATGATTTTTTCTTTATTTCCGAACTCAATTTCTTCGACGGAAATTGTAACGCATTAATTTAACATAATATTTTTTGCAGTTGTTTTGCGATTTTTTTCTTAAATACATGAAATATAAGCTTTTATTAATATTTATAATTGTACTATCTACGAACAACATGCATATTGTTATTATGTAGCAGTAATATTATTTTAAAATTCTTAATATAAGTGCAAGAGTAAAATGTTAATATTTGTTTAAAATGGGTGCAAAAATATAACTTCAGCTTCTTAATATAAAAAAAAAAAATATTGCAATGTTGTAACGTACAGGTATTTGGAATATTTAAATGTGTATAATGTAGCAGTTCCCGTCGCATGCCTGTACCATATTCCTGCAAGCGGCGTCAATAATTTACATTTCGTAGCGGTGGCAAGGGATTATTCACATAGTTGGAATATCGACGCCAAGCTAACGTCGTCAACTAAGGATGCTGCGGTGGCGTGTAGAGATCCGCCCCGGGCTATGCTGCGAAGTATTTGCGGGAACCAACTACGCGCCTTAGTTCAGCTATGGCTTAATTTGTAATCTACGCGAACTGAAATTATTATGGAATTTTGGTGGATAATAACGGCTTAAGGGATGGTTCAGATCATTGATACTCTGCCTGCGACTGGCGATGAAGCGATAACGTATACATTCAAACGACGTTGTGGTCTTATGTGTCTTATGTAAATGCTGCATTTTATTTATCCATCGCGTAATTATCAGCTTTTATGTGGTTCATAAAAAAACCTTTGTCGCATAGTCTTATATCTTTTTGAAGTGAAAATACTTCAGCGTTATCTGAGTTACTAATAAGTAATTAATCCTTTTTATTTGTACTGAGGTTTTACTCGTGAATAATGTAAACAATAGATTGAGATATTGCAACACATAACATTGTCAAAATTACAGCAACGTTAGACAATAATTAACGTATCTTTGCACATTAGTTTTTCTTCAAAATATTTAAAGTAGTTGATTAAATATACGTATTTTAGTAATTATATCTCACCATAACACAGTATGATGTATCATTCACAGCACATACTAATACTACAAAGGCGAACATTGTGTCGAAATTGGCACCTCTTTGAGTTTTTTTCTTATCCTGTTAACCTGTCTTGTCACCATCGTTCATGTATACTGTCAGTGTGACAGCACCCTTATAGTAAATTTCGATTTATAGCCTCGGATTTGGCCGCCTCTTAGACTACACAACAAAGGATACATATTTGCTTATTGCATTTGATTAATACACTATACCTCTGTGGATAATAAATTCATTCACATTGACTTACAATTATTGTGTTTGAATATCTTGGCTTTGGGTTCCCTTGGAATATTTGTCACAATGCAAGATATATTACTAAAATATGTTAGTTTTGTTATCCAATTCGTTTTTAAAATATGTCATAACAGAATCAATATTAAATGCTAAGTTATTGGTTTTTTTTATTGGTTGTATTAGCAAATTAATGATATGAATGTCAATGCGTATGTATGTGATGAGAGCTTTGAATATTTAAGCTCAAACTTATAGATTTAATCATCTTCATCAGCTCTTTATTTGTTCCACTGTTGGACGCGGATCTCCTCTTAGTATGAGAAAGTTAGAGACCATCAAGAGTTATTATAGATTTGTGTCTCATATCCACATTCTCGTTTTTCTCTTTTCAAATCTCGATATAGCAAAATGCAGCAGCCCGCTGCAACTCATAAATGTATTCATGCAACACCAAATAGAATCGCATTTCTATATAGTATTCAGTAACATTAGCATTGCTACTTGAGTCCTATTGGAATGTCTGGTATTTGTACCCGCTATCACATCATTTGGATCATATCATGATCACCATCATGGAATGAAAACAAATGCAATTATAACCATATATTTGTAAGTGTTGAGGGCAGTACATCTTAATAATTTATTATTACGTGTTTATGGTATATTCGGACCTCTTGGGTATACAAATATTCAAATAATAATTGATCTTATGATTAATGAAAATAATAATAATAATCGACCGATTATAATTCCACTGCTGGAATATGGGTCTCCTCTCATATTGAGAGGGGTAAGCCCATAGTCTGCCACGCTGGCCAAATGCGGGTTGGCAGACTTGCACACCTTAGAATTTTTTTTTAATTCTAAGGTGTGTGTGCAGGTTTCCTCGCGATATTTTCCTTCACCGTTAGCAAGTGATATTTAAATTTAAAACGCACTTTTTAAAGAGGTGCGCGCCATGGATTTGAACCCAACACCCCCGGAGTGACGGGCGGAATCCTTAACCAATAAGCTATCTCTGCTTCCCTGCTTAATGAAAATTACCAAAACTATAATTTATATTTTAATCGCATTAATTTTTATTACTATTTTTTATTTAATTATATATTTATATTAAACTTCACACATGCTCGCCGTTTTCGGAGACTTCGCACCCACTCGGTCTTCCTCGGCACCTACAACTATGAACATTCGTATTTTTTACTGTGAAAAATGCATAAAGATATGGTAAAAAAGTAAAAAGTTCATTTCTGATCACTTTATACACGGTGGTTATGGATATTATGTACAATGTTTTTGCTTTTTTGGGTGTGATATTATAAACACTTTATCGTAAACACAATATGATAGCTACTCGTTAATTTTAATGATATGCATTATTAATAAGTGGTGTGGTTTTGTAGTGGACTGTCGAACTACGGTGCAATTATGTCAGATAATGTTTACCATACCATATTTATGATATGTAATATTTATATCTACCACAAATCAGCCTCTTCCATTGTGATTCGTCTATGACGTATGGTAACCGCATGTTGATGTGCATAACTTAGAGTAATTTGTTCACTCATATATATCTCACTATAGATGAGAACCGTGCTTTCTAGTTTTGGATACAGATGTTTGTAGACTGTTTCGGAAGCTCTACGGTACCTATATTCTAATTCCATAATAAAAAACCGATATCCGAGATTGGATGAATGTGAAAGTAGACGTAGTAGGAAAAATATTTGGCGCTCCGTGCACCCTGCCTACCATCTAAGGGACTTGGCTCTAAGATATAAAAAACTTTCATAAGTATTGCGAATAAACGTTTAGGTATTTTAGAAGATACTGTATTCTATATCAGAGCATATATAATTAGAAATAGGATTGAAATTGCGTCTGAAATGATTAGCACAAACGTCGTTCTTGCTACAAGTACGTTTGGGAACTAAGTATATTTTAAACTATTAGCAGACAAAGCAGCATTTCTAATGTATCATTATTACTCAACATTGTTAAAGGATTTGTGCCCGGTGTATAGCAATAGGTTTATTCGTTATTTCGTTACAGGTCGTATAACATAATTGATTAAAAGTGGGAGTATACCGCATTCTTTTCCTTATCCCGTGGGGGAAATACATGCGTGATGTGATTATTACTATTGTATAATATGATTAGATTATTATTACAGTACTTCAATGTCTCGTTGGTTGAATGATTGTAAAGCGCGATTGCTTATTGAGAGGTCCCGGGTTCGAATACCGGGTCGGGTACTAATCGATTTTCTAATAGAAATTTCTAGTTGTGACGGTTTCTAGTTGAGCCAGTCGCAGACCCATCTGTGCTCAGTCTGCAACAGACTCACCACCTATACCATTGTGGGACTTAAACATAACTGGTGGAACTTGGGAGTGTACAGCACTATTTGCCTGTCCCTTCGGAGATTACAGGCGTGAAGATACTTTATTGTGGTACCGCTCTGAACGGTGTAATATGATATTACTAGATCATTAAACCGTGTGTATCCGTTGAAAGAATTTATTATGGCGGGCGATAGCATGAATGTTTATTTATGAGCGCCAGCTCTCGTTCACCTCGCGACTTCCCTCCATCGTTAATAAAATAAAGTGTTAAATGAGCCGGCGAACAGTGGAGAACACTAAGGGATTTCGACAGTAAGATATTTCCTCCCTCTACGGACTTACTGATCATTTTCCCGTCCAATATTTTTTTTCTCAAAGAAGCAATGGAGTTGATAACGGGAGCGATTTGTCAGGTACCTATTTTGTCTGTTGGTTGTTGCGTTATTTATCTTTGGATTGAATTGGCTTCATTCGTTTTGCTTCGAATACTTGTGTTAATTTTTTTTCGTATCTAGGCTCATACTGTCTAAAAAATTAGATAAGATAGTTTGGTTGTATCACAAAATTTATCTATCAATGATTAGTGTATAGGTCAGTCGATCAACCAATCAATCAATTAGTTGATTAATCAATCCATAAATAAATCAATCGATCAACTCATCGATCAATTAATTGTAGACCGATTTCTGCTTACCGCTAAGGTAGACAGGACATGAATGCTATTAGCATCCAGCCACTCTTTTTATACAATTTTACCTTATATTTAATTTTTTGTAACAAAGAAAAAATAAACAGAATTGATGAAAAATATATGAAAGACGATATAAGTATCTAATGATTATGAAACTAATAGAATAAACAAACAATATTCCTTGTGTATATAATCTATTAAAACGATAGGCGTTATATACGAGTACATTAACATATAGAATTGGGACGAAAAAAATATAAATACTAAATTTTTATTGGCCGGTTACAATAAATTATAGTACTCTAATGGGAACTTCAACCTTGTTGCCTAGTACTCAAACTGAGCTACTCATTTATGTACTACACGGGGCTCTCCCTGTCACTACAAGTGGCGAGAACATAGCTAACGAAGCTTCTCTGCTAAGGTATACTTTGAGCTCTGTAAAATCTGAAAGAACTTACGTACCTTAATGGAAACACTACCTTTGTTAATAGAAATGAGAGGTAATTTGGAAAAAAGTTAAGTGTGTGCTTTTTTGCATGCAGTTATTGTCTTACGTTATTATGTAAACACATGAGAAGTTATTTATTCAAGTTCCATGTACCGAAAAAAATAGAAAAACGTGGCTTCCTGGACTTTACATTTGCTTACATACATATGTATCTTATATTAGGTCTAACACTATGGATCTGAAAGTGGGTTAGTCATTATCGGTATATATTAATTCATTTACATATTTAATATGGGTATTTAATTATTTATTTAAATGATTTATTGTGACAGGTTAATAATACAGATGTAAATGTGATTATAAAGTTGTAACAAAGGGCGAACGTGTTTAATCGCATTCTCTAGCTGGCTGTTGGAAGTTTGAAACAGGTGTGAAATTAATAAAAGTTAATTCATAAATTTAGATTTGAAATATATTTCTTACTGTGAAATTAAATCACGCTCTCTTATAGTAATAATATTGTGAAATCAATATAATCTCCACGATATTAACAGGCGTACAATAGCATTGAACTTTATTCGCTCGGCTTGCGATCTTAGCTTACATCTCAACAATAGACGAGAAGCTGGTGCTTGTTATGAAATTATCTCTGTTGCACCAGTACTATGGGCGAATTTAATAATGGAATGATATTATTAGTTAGAGATATAGAGATACTTTGTTTTTTTTTTATTGTAGACACAGAAGGGGGCTATGTGAATCCATATTGTTAGTGATTGCTGTCGCCTATGGTTATTTGCAATATCAGATATCTTGCAAATGCCTTGCTAGTCTTATTATAGCCGGCTCAGCTTTATTTGCTTCGCTGGACGTAAGTAGAGACTCACTATTTATCATTAGAAATAATTTCCATAAACCTGCCTTGACTTTACTCACGTGAAAATAGCACTACCTTTTATGAGAAGTAAAACCGTAAAAAATATACGAAAAACATAAATGATAATCTACAACCAGCGGTCAAAATACATTCAGATTAAATTTCATCAAAATCCGGGGTTTAGCGGGTCGAATATGGAATTTGGAGACACGGACAGTTTTTTTTTTTACATTTACTGGTATAAGTAATACTCTTGTAGATTAATTTAGAGGAGTACTCCCTATGATATTACAAATAAATACTTCATTGGTTCTATGATTCTTTATGTAACGGTTAGACAGAAATGATATTTTATAAGAATCTCTATTTAACCGACTTTTCAAAAGTAGTAGGTTCTCAATTCGCGTGTATTTTTTTGTGTATTAGTTATAGCCATTATATGCTATTTTCTAGGCTGATACTGACTAGAGAAATAGCAATAATTGAATATTATAACTTCCTCATTTCAAATTCCACATCATCATCATCATCACCAACCTCTGAATATCCATTGCTATACATAGTCCTCCCCTAATCGGTGCCACTCCTTCCGGTCTTGGGCTATTAATGTTTATAATCAGTGTATGTAGTTTATGATGAAAGTATCAGTTTTGTCACTTTATTTTACCGCACGTTCCCTTGATTTGCAGTGTTTCGAAAATATTTATACATACATATTATTTAAC
>DWDT01001574.1:0-15542 GCA_018245595.1 Microceris scylla | reverse complement strand
CTGCTGGAATACGGGTCTCTTCTCATAACCATATTTAAGAATATATTAATACAAAAATTTTACTATTATCGTTTTATAAATGGATCTTTTTAAGGCGCTAAAAATAAAGGGTTATCTTCAGGTGTATTTGTGACTGTGAATGTGTTAATTCGAGACTTTTTCTACTTTATTGCAAAGCATCAAGCCTGTGTTGTTTCTGTAACGCATTATTGTAACTTTGTAGGAGAACTGAAGAATTATAAATTTAGGCATATTGCACCGTCAATTTATCATAAGAATAGACAGAGAGTAACATCTAACTGACGTGTTTCTGAGACACTTCAGAATATCAATATAATAACTAAAAATCTCAACAAGACTTACAGCAAAGCATTCTTTATTTTTATTTTCACAAATACGTAATTCATTACAGTAGGTAAAACAGCGGTAAAATTACACATATTAATTTATAAAAAAATTAGGCCGCAAATCTTTTGAATCTTCACTCTCATCACGGCTTTGAATAGTAAAATTTGTAAAAACACCCCACACTCGGCTCATATAGAATTCGCTTACAAACATGTGTATGTGGAAGAGGAAGTCGTTAGTCGAGATTGAGGGCTGGAGGCGTTTTTTGATGAGTTCCCTAAATTACATTTAACAAAATTCTATTAGGGCCGAGATTAAATTGACAGGGTGTCTGATGCAATTTATGTTAGTTCGTGTGTTTGTAAATTAGGTAATATGCGTTATGAGGTTCGTTTTTGGTTTGTTATAATGTAACAGGAAGATTATTTATAAATCGGGTTAACGTTTCTCAATAAGCTCTTGAATTGAACCTTTTAAAATATTATTTATACGTATACGTGTTTGTGTGTGTGAGTGTATGCTTTACACATTGGTGAAATAGAAATAATAATTAAAAAATTATAGTACTAGTGAGGTTCCTAGTACTATAATTCCTTCCTCATCGTTCCTGTATTATTGTTTTTTTGTTTCATATACGACGCATTCTAAAGCTATGTCATACTCGTATTGTAAAACCTTAAATTCCAATATAGATGTACTTACCCCAAAGATATGAAATTGCGATTGCTGTCACAGGTACTCTGCTTTTATAAAAACTAAATTTTACCAGCGACTTCGTCCGCGAAGATGTGGAATGTTGCCTAATTCAATTGTACAATTTAATACAACATTAGTAGTATATCGAAAATGTATGACAATTGACAAACCGCCCCCGTACACCGCGCGACTCGTCCGCCGCTCAGGCGAGCACCCTGCAGCCGCTTTCCTGTGTGCTTCCCCTTCTATGCGTGATTTTTCGTTGCGGATAATTTTGAATCTATGATATCTCCTAAAGTATTTCTTACATAAAATGATGTACTGTAAACTATAATATTAATCTAGATGAAATGCCAAAGGTGACTATTATATTTATTTTGATAAGGATTAATACCAAGTTGGAGAGGAAACATTAGCAATAACCTGAAAATTTTAAATTTAAATTAAACATATTGCAATGGTTACTGTGGCTCAATCTTAAGAGATAAACATATACCATCACGTACATTTTTATAGGTTTTTTAATGGATAATGTTTTGTTGAACATTGTTTTTATGCATCTCATAAGGTTGGCCAGCGCACGCCATATAAGCGTTCAAGAAGCCCATTTCCAGCGACCTTATCGTAAAACATGAAAATCCTGGAAAAACTATTTTAAAAAATGGGAAAAAAGTAGGCTATAATGAACCCAACACCCTCAAGTATTTCTACATACAACAGTATACATTTATTTACAATATAAAAGATATCACAAAATAAAATATGAAAACAAAAACTTATTTCAATCGTAAAAAGTCTCAATGCGTCAATCTTCAAAGCTGACAAATATGTAAAAGCCATTACCAGGACAACGAAAGCCAATTTTACCTGCCGCAAAACTTATAATTAGATTTGCACCGAGAAAATGATCGCGAACTGTGTACGGGGAGTGTGTATTCTCAAAATCACACGAATTTCAGTACAATAATGATTCATGGTGCCGTATGGTATAAATTAAAAACAAAGGCGTTATACACTTGGTATATGACAAACATTATAACCTGGTTGAATATTGCTAGGTGATGTGTATAATTAGCACATTAATTTCAAGTTAAATTTGTAGGAAGCCGCACTAATGGCCCTACTCATCTCCACCGACATCCCAATTTATCAGCAGCATCCTTAACCTCCGAGCAGCCATCATTGTGTTGATAGATGCGTTGGTCTGTGTTTAAAGGATGGGCTTCCTTTTTCTATGTAAAAATAACAATTTCGAGAACAAAAAGATTTTATCAAGTAAGGATAGGGGATTCTTGAAGACTATCATTTATACATATTTTCTAACTGTATGGCATTAGTTTCAGCATTCTATTATTAATTCACAATTATTCTACTTTGCTTAGGTATTAAAAGTGGCCTAAAAACAATTTAATTTAAAATTCTAATCAATTAATGTCGCTTGAAACAGATATATTTTATTTTAATTGTTAATATGCCAAAATAGTGTGTCCATTTTAAAGTTCCAAAGTATGCTGAAGTTTTTAATTGCACTTTCCACGGCTTGGTCTTTATTGACGAAGCGTAGTTCTTAAAAAAATTTGTAGATCTATTTAATGTTAAAAACCAAATGTGGATCTACCATTATCCCAACAAGTCAGAAAGATGATTGCATTTGTCCAAACTGTCCGATTTAGAGAGGTCGCTTTTATTTCTGATGTTACACTATATATCTTGTATATGAGGCGATTTAGAGTTATGGTACGGTGCTCGGTTACCTTTTGTGCTTCGGTGTCAAGTGATTTGAAAGGTTCTAGTCACTTTATTGGAATCACATTTGTGATGTAAGAGCAAATATTGTACCTATATGAAATGTTTTTCGTTGATAAAATGTATTGTAGTTTTAAAAATATCTTCAATGAAATAGTCTCGACATTTTGTAGTAGAAATGGAAACGCTTATAAATAAAAAATATAACAGGATGAAAATAATCATAGTATTTCAATTATAATAGCACTGCTTCAGTAAAATTCCATTAACTTTTTTATTCATTAATCTCGTCAAATACATATGTGTTTTTAAGATCCATCGTCCATATTTTACTGTAGCGAAATATTGTATTTGGAAAATAGACGTGAAAACATGCAGCGCACACAACAACACGCGGATCATCAGGATTATTTTCCAGATTGATAAACAGTAATTAAGTAATTCCACCAATTACGGACCTATGATCTTTGGAAATCCTGTGTAAATGGTTTCATTGTTTTATAATATTGTAAAACGTATTCTAATCAGGTTAGTGACCTGACTGACCGATTTATGACCTAGTTATGCCATAGATTTTAAACGATTAAAATAAATATTACACAACGTTCTTACCCCGCCACATAACAACATCACTATTATAAGAAACAACAGACAAGTTACAAATTGTTACGAAATTTATGGATTTGTCTCGTCACATATTGACAAACAGTAAAAAATATCAAATAAAAAGAATGTAAAAGCCAATGCATAGTAATATTAATTTTGTATTAGTGAAAATTTCACTTATAGTAAAATGCAGGCAGGAAATAGAGGAATACAACAAACAGTATTCAACAAACTGCGTTCAATTTATGAATTCGATTCAATTAATGATAATATATTGACATATGCAATCGTTTCAGCTAAGATATATGAGGATAATAATCGAGAACAGCGCGATGTAGACACAGAATAAAGGGATGGTACAACAGTAGGTTCAGTATGTAACTTACTGGACATGGCAATTACATTTGCTTGAAAAGGCTTGGTAGAATTTTCAGGATCAGGAGCAATTATTTCATGACTGTCTTAGACTTTTTAACCGTTGGTCTAGATTTTGCCTTTGGAAGCATCACTACGGCGTCAAAATCTTACTACTACATAACCATCGTTCTAGGTAGACACTCAAATAAAATGCCTTTCACGCTAATTCTCTTTTTGTTGAGATCCCTACGTATTAAGGACGAAACGTACTTTGATGCTAATAGTTAAAAATATTTATTAAAGTTAGCTACAACTGAAGAAAAACATTATAAGGAAATCTACAACTTTTATTTCTCTATAACATTCTTCAATCGTATGAAGACTAACCCGTATTGGGTCAGCATCAGAGAATGACATTTACTGATATAATCTGAGAGAAGATTAGTATCCATTATTGCAACGATGAATGGGTTAATGATGATAACAATAAATTGAAGAACAAACCTTCTTGCAAATGTAGGCGTGCGAATATTAGTGTCTAGTGTCGACCTCTGTTTGTAATATGAGTGTAATAATCAGCTATACCACAACCATATCAGGTTCCTGTAAAAAATGTGTATATGCGATACTCTTTAAAGGTCATTCTGATAAATTCGTATACTGTGGCGTAGACGTATAACGAGTGAGTACCCGTCATTCCTGATGTGGGTCGAAATTGGGTCAGAAGGATAGCCGAAGGATAACACTTGACTGATTAGAGTTTTTAGTCGATGAGCCATTTCGGGGATTAGCTTTTTATCTTTTTAAACTATGTATCAACGTTATGTGAAATAGGTATGAGTTATTTTCTAGAAAAACTTTTATATTTTTGTTTATTACTCGAGTGTATTTTTTCATTTATAATTTCCACCATCTTCATTATCATGGTCATGATTTCTACGTCATTTGACTGTAATTAACCAGAAAAACGAGCAGGAAATATTTTAAATGAGCTTTAATAAAAGTAACGTCTGCTTTAAAAAAATGTCTCCGAAAAAGAAACGCAGTAAAATGTAGTTTACTAAAAGGGGTCCTGCAGATCGTTTTGTTATGAACTTATATTTAGACTAAGAAATTCCTTTAAATTATGCTATGTTTTTTTTTGATCCTGTGACGCTTATTGTCTTTTTGGATGTATTTGTTAAATATTCATACAACGTTTGCCTTTGAAAATTCAAATGTTAGTATTTTCTATATAGTTTTTAAAAAAGAATTATACATGTTTTTGTACGTCAAGTCACGTCACAGTATTGATGGATTTTTTCTAAAAACAAATTGGGCAGTTTGACTCTGTACAAAAGTTTTGTTTTTCCTGATTGCACCACAGTGAAGTCAAATGTATTGTAACGGTATGTGGTTTTATTTTCCGAAAAATTTGTACTATACTCTGTGTGTCGCTCATATGTTATCTGTTGTCCTGTTAATACATTTCATGTTTTTTTTTTATATTTGGGTTACCTCTTAAAACTTCCAAAATAATCTAATGTTATAACCTGAGATAAGAAGACCCGCTGTCTTCTTATCTGAAGGTGCTGGACTCAGGAGACCCCAGGACCGGAAGGAGTGTCCATCAGTGGACATCTAGAGGCTAACGATGATGGTGATGAATAACCTAATAGCCTATTTTTTTTAAATAATTTTAAACCCTTTTTATCGCTCCACTGTTGGACACGGATTTACCTTAGAATGAGAAGCTTATGGTCGTAGTACGCCACACTGACCAAGTGCGGGTGGGTAGACTTCATACTGCTTAGAAAAAATTTTTTTATGAACTTTTGTAAAGAAGTTACCGCCAGGATTTGAACCCGAGCCTCATAGTGAGAATCTAAATTTAAATCACTAGGCTATTTCTGCTTATGATATTAATAGGGAACGTCATTTGAAAATTATATTTTTATCGTAGTACCTAAGCACTTTTAAATTTCATTAATATAATTATTTCGAACGTTTTAGAGAATAGAGACCTAAGGTTAAAGTCACTTCTATGTTGATATATGCAGCATTCGCTTGTCAAACTTGCATACTAAAGTTGTAAGAACTCCTGCATTAAAACTGGAGTTTCAACTGAAAAGTATAAATTAATACGGTATGCAATGAAGAATTAATATTTTAATTTGACTTCGTGAAGAAATACATATCTATGTGATGAGACAGATTTTCATAAAGAGAGTACCTACAACATAAAGTTTTGCCAGTTCATTTACATTTTTAAGCATTTAGTTGTTTCACTGATGCTTTATGGTTCATCACTCAAGACTGAATTTCGTGAAATAAGCAAATTTATTTTATTCATCTCAGTATTCAGGAGTAATATTCGTAAGTTTGGCCAGTTTCAAATAGCAAAGATACTAAAAAATACTATCTAAACTCATACTGATATGTGCCAGCCGAGAAAAATGCATAGTCATTAATTATTCTATTGCGAATACTTGTTTCCCGCGTACCTACACATACAAATGTTATAAATACATGAGCTAATTATTTCTACCCGTCCAAAATGTTTTTTCATCAAACGCACCGAAACGATTTAATTAGAATTTGTTACAGAAAAAGCTTTAATTTCTGGAAATTACTTAGCCAACATAAAATGCCTTTTTAAAACAACCATGCAAACAGAATTATGCAAACATTATGCGTCGAAATTAATGTTTTGCGCATTTGAAGATAGCAACTAGTATTAAAGCTATTAATATTGACTTTAACCGCAGTTATATATTCTCTGTGTTACGATCTATTTTGTTTACGCTAAAAGAGTTCAAAAATATAGATGTCAGCGTCACTAACTACATTTGTACAGTGAAATGGATTCGCGAATAATTATCCTGTCTGTCAGGGCACGTTAGCCGGAAATATTAATTCATTTCCTGTCTAGGCAATATAGCTTGTCAGTGCAAATTAACCAATATATTATCTATTTCATGGTAGTATTGTTGAGTTGATAAATTAATCTTAGCCTTGATATAAGAAAGCCTAATCGATTTAATGGAGCGTCCTAATAGCAACATATGTATATTTAAATATAATACACTTTAAGCAAAATGTACTGGGTTTTATCTTAATTTACTTTATATCTATTTTAAAAGCCCCGGGAATATATCTACCATATACTTTATACATATGTACTGGTATATGGGTTCAGTCATGAAAATCACAAACCAGTTCAAAAATATTAGTTAGTGTAATAAAATTAATGCAAGTAATATTGTTGAATACGTCAAACCTTGATGTCGAAGTCGCTTCTCTATTATCAACGGTATAAATTACTTCGTTGCAAACATTATACACTGAACAAAATAGTATAGTTACAAGAGAATTATTTAGGTTCACCATCAGTTAAATTACCGGTACATTTTGATTAGTGGCCGGAATAGTTCATGTCGCTCAAATTCACAATTCATTTGCATTTCATTTCCATTTAATAACATACCTATATTCGTGCATTCAAATAGAATTTTTGATTGATGTGATGAAAATACAAGTGTGTGACTGGTGTCATATGTTTTTATATGTGTAGGTTCATATCTATTTCGTTTGCTGTTTTGAATAATCTTTTTGACGTGAAAAGGCGTAAATACGTTAAATAGATAATATTTGCAAAGTACCCAATTTTCGTTTAGAAGTTTCGAAATCCCATTCTCCGAAGTTTTATATAAATAAGGTCTTCTCAAGTTAGTCTTATTTACTTTCGTCGATTGAAGTTATTGAAATAACTTAAAAATACTTTGTTATAAATACTGTTAATATTTTATAAGTCCTAGGAATTTGCGCGCTTTTTCTTTGATAACACTTTTACTTTTTTGTGTTCAAGGAAAATTGCTCTTGCTCATTGTTGACACTTATCCTTCCTTGATATTCTATGATTTAATTTCTATAAAATAATATTCTATCTGAACACTATGATTTGGTGTAAGTGATCGTTAAGGCCTAGTATTTTATTTATATTGAATTCCCGAAAATGGAGCACTAAGTGGGTAGTTTTTCAACATTTCTTGTTAATTAAACGTTCGATTGAAGTGTCTTACTTTTTGAAAATCCACATCTCCACGTGACTCTTTGATATTACATCAAATCATCATGTTCTTCATGACAATAAGTGTTTTTATATTATTATGTGGCAGGAATTTATTATATTTTATAATATTTCCATGTCAACACTTGCGAATACATAAATATTGGTATTGTAAATTGTGCAAGTACCTACCTAAACTATAATATTATTTTCGTTCTGGATATTACAATACATACAATATAAACATTTTTAGATAAAACCTTTACTTTTTAATATCCCACCAAAGTAAAAATAGTCAAATCTTTAACTCGACATAAATCACGGAACGTTGAATAATACCATTAATAATCATAAATTTGAAATATTGTAGCATTTGTCGGATAATAATTGTGAAACAGAAGGATAAATAACGCGAAGTGAAATATTGTCCGAAGTTGAATGAAAAATTGTACAACCATCAGCGAAATGAGAATTTATTTGTCGTCTAGGACATTCAGGGTTCGTCCTTCTGTGTATTAAAAATAGGAAATTAATTATGAGCTCAGGCAAGAAAATGTTACTCTTGGTAAATATGCTCCATCCACAATTCCCTTCGGGAAATTCAATCACTTCGCCTATTTTAGCTCTAATCGTAGTGCTTTTTTACTTGGGTATGTTTTTAATTTTTTCAAACTTAACGTAACATCACGCCTGTAATCCTCGAAGGAATAGGCAGAAGAGTGTGGTACACTCCCACATTGCACCATTTACGTTTAAGTCCTACGCAATAGGTGGTGAGCCTATACTATACTATAGTATAATTTCATTATTGGTGTTTTGAAAGTCAGTCTTGGAGGTTTATAAGTCAAAAAAGGATTCAGAAAGTCATTTCAAAGTATAATGCCAGCATAAGCTATTCTATAATTGCTTCAGAGCGTCTGAACAATCCATTTCAATATTCAATCTGACTCCGTGCTTCTCTCATTAAAATTGTTAGCACTGATATCCAATATCTCCAATATTACTTAATTGATTGAATCCACAAGTGCGATGAGAAAAATGTAATATGATAAGTTTCCAGTGAATATAGAAATTAAATGTTGTGATAAAATATATGAAAGTGTTAAATATACATATTTAGGAGCCTTTAGCTAAAAAAATATTGACTGTTACGATAACACCTTGAAGACCTTCGTTGTCTCTCAGAAAACCAACAAAACAATGTGTCATCAGCATCTTCTTCGTCGTTATCGTCATCGTCATCAGCCCATCGAACTCCACTGAAATAGATCTGTCCTGAGAGATTTTTGCTAGTAGTACATGGTATCCATATTAGAAATAGCAGAGCACGCCTTCTCGCACTACCTACGCAGCTGCCCGTCGGCCGCCAAGGCACTTCTATCTGAGGTTTAGTCGCCTCTTACGACCCTCAGGAATCCCTGGATGGCGTCAAAGATTGTACTCTTTTTCCGCTCCGACATGATAAATTACAAACACCCATTTCATGTACGCCAAGATAAGCCTCGTAGGTAATTTAATGGGTTCTAGACATTGGAACACATTAAATAATTGGTTGTATGATGCCAATAATTTTCAAAGCAGTAACCATTACGTCAAAACAGTTTTGTAAATTGACTGAATAATTCTGGGCACTGATATTTCCCAGTGGATGATTATGGTATTAGTATATCCGATTGTACCGCGCTCCTAGCTAATAGACATAGTAATTACAATTGAATACGTTACTCATTAACTAAAATGAACATTTTCTAATTCAAGTAATATAACGATACGTTGAATTCTAATGACGTCATTTATACATTAGTTTTAAACGAAATTAAATATATCTTATTTAATTTACAGTATTTTATCATACTTATCAAGCGTTTTATTCTTCCATTGTAGGATAGGAGTTTTCTATCAGGATACGAAAGGTGGAGGCCGTCATCTGCCAGGCTAGCTAAGTGCGGCTTAGCAGACTTCAAACCCATTAAAGACGCTAAAGCGCGCTATGAGGTATGAAAATATGTTTACAATGTCCTTTTCACTGTTATAGCTAGTTTCAATAAATACCATTCTTTATTGCTATATAGTATCATAGAAGATCTTTAGAGTTCGGTTTAGTGTATCACATATCAACAACACTTTAGCCCATAAGTCCATTGCTAAGCATAGTCTCCTTCAACTACCGCTGCAACTCTTAGACTTTCGTAGTTTAGACTCATTGATCAGGTCATTCGTTTTACACATATATGTAAGTATTGCATATTTGTGATTATGTATGGCCAATTCCTATGCTATTTTAAGCTTAACCCTTAGCAAGCTTCCAAATTTCTTTATATTAATTATTTTTTAATTCGTTTTACACATAGGTATATGTAAGTACTGTATATCTATTATTATATTATATGACCAATTCCTATGCTATTTTAAGCTTAACCCTTAGCAAGCTTCCAAATTTCATTATATTAATGGTAAAACGTGTCATACATTTTAATATGACACAGCGTACCCTGTTCGGGTGTGAGCTCAGTTTATCATGAAACCGCTAGCGTGTGACGTAATGCCTGTAGAGCGCCACGTCTTGAACGGAGAGGTTAATAATTAACGTTCCACTACTGGCTTTGATGTGTTCCTTGAAGTGTGTGATAGCCGAGCTGCATCGAAGTGCCTTTAGTGACGACGTTAGGTCAATTGAGCTCTTGCGCCACGTAACATGTGTAGTAACCTTAAAATGAACCAATGGTTACGTTATAGGTTATTGGCTTTATACAAACATGTGAAGTTTCCAGCAAATGCTACAGTCAAATTAGTAACTGTAAAAAAAGTTTTTAAGTGTCCTAAGTAACAAGTAAGTATTGGTAATAACTAAGTATCAGTAAGTAAAAAAAAGTATTAATTATTTATTTTAAAAATTGAGTAGGTAATTGAGCATCATTCAGTATTGAACTTAAATTGTAAGTACTGCTGAACTTTTCCAACTAGCAAAGAATCGAATAAAATATGCCAAACAGAATATTTAAATATTTGTAACTATAAATTAATGAAACTGTTGTTGGAAATATAATTCTTCTAAAATATTGATGTTGTCTCAAGAACTGGACTTCTATATATTCTGAATTTACCTCAACTTTAAATGAAGGTATATTCAAAATCCCCGAAAGTAATTAACGCAATAATATTAAAGCAATTATCAAGTTAATGAAAGGCATAAAAAATAAGAGTAGGTGGGAGATAGGAATTCATTTAATTCCCAAAACGTAACGATAGCGGATAAAAGCCAATTAGGTACCTTAATTCCCTCTTTCAGCTCCCAAAATGCAATAACGTTTTGCTAATTAGACAAAAATATAATATAATTAGAAGCTTGTCTAGCGGTTACTTGGATTTAAATTGACTTTGAATTCACAAAGTGGTTCATAATTATTTTCATGAAAAACTTTGATCTGACAAAGACACCTTTAAATATAGGTACTTAGAAATATTGAGATATCATTGATCGTTTTATGGATATAATAGCTTTATTCATAACACACAGCACATAAATATTTTTACACACTTTATATAATTTATTAACAAATAATGTTTCTATGGTACAAAGTTTTCTTTGTTTGTTGACCTTTTGCTTAAACTTTTAATGTGAAGTAAGAAATCCTCATACTTTCCAATATAATTATCACTACCAAACATTGCCATACAAGATTTGATAAAAATTGAGTCCTATTTGCGCCTGGACAACGATCTGTGGCGTCCTGTAACATTTTTTAAATATTTGGTATATCAGTGAAGGTTACTTACCGGCAAATATTCTTAAGTCGTAACTTCAGATAACAATACTTTCTTCAAGGCTTCGTTGACGTCACAAACTATTGTCGCGAAATGTTATGATACGAAAAAAAAAATTAATAACTATATTGATTCAATAACAGGTAAAATCACTGTTGACATAAACAAACAAAAATAATCATATAATATATCATATATTATTTTCTGTAATTATACATTAATTATACATTAACATGTAATTAATATTTTCTGTAATTATACAACTTCAGGAAATTATTATATAAAGGAATAATATATCTATTACTTGTTACGTTCCACTCCGATTTTCTATAGACGTTGCTGTTATAACAATTTTAGTACGTCGAGTGAATAACATACTCGTAATATTGCTCCGAGCAACCTCGGTATACCTATTACTGCACGGCGCAGTTCAGTAAGTAAGCTGTATGAGAACACTACAATAGAAACTAAGCTGAGCTTACGAACACAAACAGTTAAACTTGCGTAACTCGTGTTTTAGAACATCAGTCAGCTAAGATTGGTTATTCAACGTTTACTACCTAACAGGTCAACTATAAGCACCCGTGAAGAGCTACACTTTGATTTTGCAACATGGGTATTTCATATTTGCCTCGTAGGAAGATAAATATGAGCATTTGTGAAGAGCTATATTGCGAAACGTAACATCACCCCTGTGATCCCCGAAAGATCAGCAGAGGAACGTAGCAAAATCCCATGTTTCACCAGTAGCGTTTATGTGTCATGGAATAAGCAGTGAGTATTTTAGGAGTAGGTACCATACACCGGGCTCAGATTTAGACTTCTAGTAACTACTACAAATTTCTACTAGAAAAGCAAAGTTATAAAATTCCAAGTTAGAAAATCCAAGTTAGAAAATTCAATAGGTAGTACATGATCCGGTATTCGAACCCAGAACCTCTCGTTCAGCAGGCATTCGAAAAGGAAACAAACTTAACAGCTATACAGCTACATATATTGTGATATAATGCGGTTATTCAAGATGTGCATCGTATGTAGGTCAATTATAAGCACTTGCGAAAGGACATAACATGATCCGTATAATACATTTGTGAGGCTTTGAGACAGGATTATCGGTTTATTTTTATAAGGAACAATAAAAGGGTTGATGTTGATGAAAACTTATCGACATAATTTATTATGAATTGGGAAATTTATTTTATTTATTTATTTATTGTTAATTAGAATTATTTATTTATTTATTTAATGTCAATTAGAAAATGTGAATTATTTAAAAGAATAAATTTCCTTTCACTAATTGCGTATGGTAACACCTAAAATTAACAGACAGACAGACTTACGAGCTCTCGGTATGATTAATCCTTTCACAGCGTTTATGTGTAGGTATTCTTAATGAAGGTGACTTTAAAATGTCCCGAAGTATACTTTAGGTCTTACGGAGCTGGTTCGCTTATTGTTCAAGGGTCATCAAACTATGTCTACGCTTACTCGGGAGTTAAAAAGTTGATAAATTGTGTCTATGTTCAAAGAATAAAATATAGTGTTAAAAACTAATGATAAATGATAAAGTTTAGTAACAAAAAATAACCATTACAAAACTAATAACTGAAAAAATAAGATCAAAGTTCGTACATACTAGTGATACTATTAGGTAGCCCTATTTCAACACGAGAGAAATTTTTATTAAAGCTATTTCTACTAAGGTAGGTTGTGACCTACCTACCGGCTACCTCACTTCTCTCGTGTAACAATACATCTGTACTTGGGATCAGTGTGGACGGCTACCAAGCAGACCTATGGGCTGTCTGGTCATTATAGCATTGTATATTCGCCTATTATCTTTCATAATATACTGGGATGAGCTATAAGGAAGTTCCAAACATATGCCACTGAGATGATCAATTTAGATGAGACAAACCTAATGTTACAAGGTAACAAAAGACGTCGTCCGATGTTATGTCAGCTGATTGGCCCGAGGCGTCAAATTCAAGCGAATAACGGCTATTCATCATAACTTTTTTTTTTCTATCCCCGTCCCTGTATACCTTCTGATATCTGTAACAGCCTTTTTGTAACGACAGCAATAAACGCTTCCTTCTGTCAAAAAATAATCATCATTTTACTTCACCTGTGTCTGCCGAAATACCTAATTTAATTTTTGCTAATTGATTTCTTTTTTTTCATCCATTACCTAAACCAATACCAACCAACCGGATAAACCAATTTCTAATTACATTAGCTTCTTTTATTTCTCGGTTTAAATGTCGTATATAGCATAAATATCATCAACTAATTATGCTGTAATTTTCTCGGATTTTGTAATATTCTTTTAAGAATTCAGCACTATTTATAAGCAATTGGATTGATGCATGTTAAACAGCCACCTTCTAATCAATGTCAAGATTTGGTTCGCCGTAAACAGGGTGTAAGACAAAGTGGGAGGTAAATTTTGAAAGGAACCGCCGAGTCAGCTCGTAAAAAGGTTCTTGGGTCGATTTTTCTGGCTAGATTTAAGACGAACGCGCAAGCAAATGTGCTCCCTACGTGCACGTAGCAAGGAGGTTTATTGGACGGTATTCGCATGCAAATAATTTCGTGTGAAATGTACGCTGACGATTTTGTACGTGATGGACTCGATGTAACTAGTGGCTCCAGCCGCTTATGCAGCATTGTAGGAAATATAGGAGTTTCGAAGTTTTTGTGAACGTTATTACGCTCTTAAGGTCTATGGTATATTTTATGAAAATATTTTTACTTATAGTGATTTTAAAATGTTCAAGAAAATATAAATATTATCATAAGTATCACGCCTGTAATCGTGGAAAGTGTAGATATAGAAGTGTAGTACACTGGCACGTTTTACCGGTAACGTTTAAGTCCCACCATAAAATAGGTGATGAGTATAATGTATGTATCATATTATAGTATTATATTGATAATATAAATCTTTCATTCAGTTCTATATATGCAAGTATCTATAAAAAATAAGTAATGTATATACATAATGGAAGACAAAATCAAGCTAGTATAAGTAAATGTATAGGTAGGATTAAGTAATGACTGCGTAATTCTAAATATTTTTTTAAATCTTATTTCCTCCCCATTACCCATTCACTTCCATTTCACATAAAAAAATACTTTATTTTCAAAATTGAAGCAGATGAATACAGGAATCGAAGAACGTAACATTACGCCTGTCATCCCCGCAGGGGTAGACAGAGGAGTATAGTACACTCCCACGTTTCATCAGTTACGTTTACGTCACATTGTGGTGGTAATTAACTTGACTTTATGAAAATTTAACGCACACATTAAAATTTTTTCAAATGTGAAATGGTAAATTTCATCGGGTGTAAATAAACACGGTAACAGGTACTGCCCGTTTTCAATTACTACGGTTAGACCGTGGAGCGATTTTTCAAGTCGCGCTCTCTGTGCGCTCATTAATCTGCAGGCGGACAGCTGGTGACGAACGCATCACCGCTCTGAACGTGAAATGCTGAAAACGTTCGTAGACTCACTGGAAGTACCACAATATCTCATTAATTTATTTGTTCCTTCGTGCATTTATTTCTTTGTTCTTTCGCGCATTTATTTATTTGTTCTTTCGTGCATTTATATATACTTTACTGTAACACCTAAGTCTAAATAGAGTGTATTTGTGTGTGAAAGAAACGGACTTAATGTCTGGTGTATACCCTATAAATGAACAAAGGGAGTTGGCGAGAGCTTGGTGAAAAGTTATCTCATTATGAATACGATAAAAAGAACATAAAAATACATCATACCTGTAATCGCCGAAGGGGTAGGCAGAAGAGTTTACAACACTCCCACGTTTCACCAGTTATTTTTAAGAAAAATAACGTAAAATTGTAACAATGTATTTATAGATATATTTATATATATGTAGGCAATTAAAAATAACAATATTATCTTGGTACGTTAACTCTGGTATGTTTAAACCATACATGTGGGT
>DWDT01001573.1:0-15543 GCA_018245595.1 Microceris scylla | reverse complement strand
CCGAAGTATATGTATAACCAAAACATGACTTTCATTGAGTGTATGTATATACCTTATGATGAATAAAATAATTTGAAACTGAATTTGAATTTGAATAAGAATAATTTGGCTTGTACCCTGTGCAATGTATTATAGATAGGAGTTTCTTCTGTTGCATTTCCAGAAAGCTAATATACGAGTATGTAGCTAATTCAGATACAAGAGAAAAAGTGTTTTGCTTTAAATCCGGCAACATCTTTGATATTTTCTGCACGAACTTTATTAAAAAAATTGTGTTTTATAATATTCTTCTAACAGTATTTCTATTCGACAGGTGAGAGAGGACGCGACCATAAATTCCGAATAATGTTCGTAAATGTAGCCTAGATATAAATACAGAAATCACCATCAAAAGTATAACACAAAAAGGTTCACCTTTTATCGTATCGCCTTCTGCCTAAAAGGTTATCCTGTACCTAAGAACAGATATGAAAAACTCATAACAGGTACGATCTAAGGTCAAAGTGCAACCTATAAAATATCATAATCCATTCACGTAGAGGATGTGAGAGGATTTTTTAAATCGAAAAGACAGTAAGGCGCCAACGATGTTATTCTGAACATTGGATTGCACTCTTACCCTTACACCGCAAATACATCGGACGTGACAAGCGAATTGGAATAATTCGAACGCTGGATGACTACTCACTGCGAATTTTGTTAGTAAAAACTATGTAAGCCAAGCAAATATTGACTAGTGATGAACAAATATTGATCAGAGTTTTAACGGTTCAAAAAAACATTGTAAGCAATATTGCACTTTCCAATTCTGCATAACATTCTGAAAGGTTGCAAAGTCTGTTAACATGTGACTAGCCAGTAGAAAATTACCTTGACCGTGCTGATCAGGGAAGAACTGACCGATAAACTGATTAATTAGTTAATTGTTTTATGATAAAGCCTAGCTAACCTACAAAGGCATTGTTTGGTGTAAAGCTAAGCCTATCGCGAATATACAAGAAGTGACATGGCAATGAGAAGTGCCGATAACTATCCCACAGAGACCTGATTAATTGGTTATCGAGGTTTCATTAATATAGATTCGATTATTATCAGACATTCTAAATCTTAAAAAAGACAAAGCATTTCGAAATTCGACCGTTAATGTAAAAATGAATTTTTATTTTCACAAGTAATTTATTTATGTACAGAGAAGTAAACATTCAATTTAAGACAAATCTATGTATAAATACGTAAATAGGGCGAAGGTCACGCGAGATCAGTGATTTTTCTCAGTCCAAAAATGTGCCCAACATTCCTATAAAAAGTTTTCACTTCAAAAATGCATTCTTTATTACAGTTTAAATTTTTGGTTGGTGTTCTTTCTTGTGTAAATATTGCATAATTGGTTATGTAAAGATAGGCAATTGAACTTTGTAGCCCTACTATAGTATATGACAACATAACCTTGGTGAGATTCAAACTTAAAATTAAACGAATAGTGGTCGAATTTCGACCACTGAGCGATGCCTAGACACTTAACGCTTTCCATGGACCAGCAAATACATTTCCGATGTTACCAAAGCTGCTCTTGATGCTCGTTTACTATTTTAGTAAATACACCAGAGAATGGAACACAAAATATGCACTTATACCCCTGTACTCGCACAAAATCCAGCAGTCGTGCACAGGCAGCCCGTGCCATTGTTCAGTGGCTGTTCGTGTATTGATTCTGACAGCTTGACGTGAAAGCCTCTCAGTAACAGTTCACCCAGTTTTAAATAAAGCATTTTGTGGTGACAACCTCGCGGTATATTTGTGGAGAACGTTGAAAAATTAGTATTAAATAAATATGAAAGTGAGGGTACATATAATAAAAATAATCCCTAAAGGTGGTCACAGACGACGCTATAATATATAGTAATATACTTTGCCAAACTGTATGTTTTAGCAAACTACCGTAGAGAGTAATTGTACCATGTTATATACATTCTTCGGTCATTATAACGCAATAATATGTGATGCGATATCTATAATACATACATATGTCTTGCTATATGTTATACATAGTTACGTGTGCGGTCACCCGAGCTTTACTATAGCAAATATATTGTAATATAACGTATATTTTTTCTTTACCTCCGTCTGCAACTACCTTAATTTAAATCAACTACTATGCTCTCTCTAATGTTTCTAATTACCATAGGACATGTTATAACTATTATCATCCTTAGTAAGACAGCTACGCCATAACCTTTTTTAGTATGTATTAGAACTAAATAATATACTTGACGTGAAACTCACTTCATTTGATATATTTACATCATCTAACACACTCACGAATATATAACGATGCCATTTTATTCCCTTGTTTCCAAATAAGCTGGATCCGCACAATTAAATAATTGACGTCAGTTTTACTTAAGAAGCTTACTATTATTGACTAGCCATCAATATTATACTTTTTAACGTTTAGTCATTATTTGGTTTTTAATATGCTGTATGTATGTTTCTAATATACTATAACAGGCTGTATGTCAGTAACATCACGCCTGTAATCCCCGAAGAGGTAGGCAGTGTTGGGTTTCACCAGTTATGTTTACGTCCCATGGAATCGGTGGTGAGCCTTTTGCCATACACTAGACTACGAGTCATTACTATAAATTCTAAGTTAGATAAATTCAATAGTACCCGACCGGGGATTTGAACTCAGAACCTCCCGATCGGCAATCGCGCTTGCAACCACTCGACCAACGAAGCAGTCACTGCCGTATACATTATTATTGTATGTATTGCCAACAGCGTGTACAAGTATGTACTGACAACAGCCTCACACCCTATTCCATGGAACGTACAGCATAACTGGTGAAAAAAAGAAGTACAAAGGCTTCAAAATATTTTTCCATTTCATTATTCTACAAGTTTCTAGAAACTGCAAAACCCCTTTTAAATCACAATTACTATAAGGTTTCTTTTCGTTTCCACAAGTTGTATTTTACTTATTCTGCTGTTTTATGATAAAAAATGAACAAGATTTATTACAATAACTACTTACGTTTGCATGCAGCACGCATACTGCACAGAGGAGTACCACGCTGCAGAGTAATGTGACACAGAGAGCAGACGTGAAGAGTGCATGCTTCAATCGGACACAGTACCGCCGATACAGAGCTTCGAGTTCCAGTTCTGTGCCTTCCTCCTCTGTGGACAAATAAATATTTATAATTGAGTTGAACGAAATAAATTTAACCAATTCTTAAATAAATAAAATTTTAATCATATCGTACTCGATGCATTTATTTAAATAAATCCGTGTCGGGATGGACAAGAATACATCTTCAAATTACAGGCAAAACCCCTCAAGGGAGGTCTGAGTCTAGCAGTGGATTAAGACTAGCTGACGTGTAATAAATTATATGTACATCCTAAACTCTGCTGGGTTAATAAACGTCTAATAATTCTTTAAACAAAACAAATATAGTCTACTGGACCCCTTTCCGTTACAAAAACGTCGGACCGCTTCTGATGATTCACGATGAGGCTGGACGGCTATTCCTCCGGGATATCCCAGATGGGCATCGGGTAAAGAAAGAAATGTGATACATATAAAATCGCCTTGAATTTTTACGTAAGCTAAGTGATTCTGTTGGCGAGAGGAAATTCCTGATCTACAGAGCAATAAATGAAATAACATTAAATAAAGTGGCAAGTTATGTAGTTTAATTTGCACCGCTTATCCCCCAGATATCGTGTCAGGAAATAAAACTTTACTCCAAACATATATCTTTTTAAGTACTAATGTGTACTGTATATAAAAATAATAATAATAACCGACCCGTTTGTCATTCAACTGCTGGAATATGGGTCTCCTCTCATATTGAGGGGCTTAAGGTTATAGTCTGGCACGCTGGCCAAATGCGTGTTGGCAGACTTCACACACCTTAGAATTTTTTTTAAATTCTACGGTATACAGGTTTCCTCACGATGTTTTCCTTAACCGTAACTTCATAGTAATAACAACTGATAAATAACTTACCTGTTCTTGACAGGCACTATTTATTGAAAAATACTTTTATGTTATGCTTTTCAAAATTTAAGTACTAAAGACAATCATGTTCGTAAATATGTATAACATTAATTTCTGAAAACAAGGCACTTATACGCTAATCATCCGCTGCCAATTGTCACTCCACAGGATACAAATATCACAAGTTCTATGCTTAGGCCTGCTGAGACTTTTTGTGTCTAACTGCTAAGTATGAGTCTTTAACGCAACTGCAAGAGACCTGGACTATACTACACTATGCTACTCCACAGCTAAATAGCGGAGATACTAGTTAATGGGTAGCCTTTTTATTAAATGCTTGTAAACCTCCTTAAAGGTCTCCAATAAGGATCACCTACTGTGACCCGATGAAAACGACTTGGACCAATTGTTATGGACTGATATTCGAAGCACAGAAATGATTATTCTAAATTCGCCTTTAGTGGTCAGCTATCTAAGTGCTTATCGCACTTGATATTGTTTTGCTTAATAGATCGCTTGCAATTTACAACCGCCTCAGATGTATGAACAATTAAACCACAAAAGGTCACAAACGTCCAGTCCAGACGTCCTGTATGGAAGCACATCTGCTGGCAGTAATTCTCGGATTGCAGTGTTTGAGTCCGAAAGGTATCAAAACTATGCAAGTTTTTTCTAATCAGAAATGTTTTACGTGCTACATTTTTCGGTGAGCTTATTTAAGCCTTTTATTTGTATAAGGTTGCTTATTTACTCTTAATACAAAAAATATCGTAAGTTAATTAAAGGTCAAAGTATTCATTTCATATCTAGGAATATATCCTCGGGCAAAATTTGTTCTTGTCGGTAGATATATCCTACGCTATGACGTACATTCTGCTATGCCAACATAATATGAACATTCGCTAGAGAACTAACAAGCACATATTTTGTTTTATCCACCTTTCTCATCTGCAAACATCTGGAAATATATTTCGGGTTGGTGCTTTAAATTGAGGGTAATTAAAAATTAAGGCCAAAGGTGAAGTATTACGAAAATTGACCTTTACAGAAAATGTTCAAACAGTTGATAAAAGTAGAGTATCGTTTCTCTGCTAAAATCCGTGAATACAGTATATGCTCTTAGTGATTCATGTAGCGAAAATGTGTTGTTAAGTAATAAAATACACATCACTGTACCGAGACGTGTTTAGCCCTGAAATGGAGCCTCTTTGGGCTCTGGAACTTTATTGCAAAACATCATTGTGGAAGAAGATTTGGAAGTTTCCAAGTATTCCCAAAATAAGAATGGGCTCTACACAAATCACCCGTTTTTGCAGCATCGAAATGTAAGCCAAGCCCAACAATAAATAAAAAAGCTTCCTGGTATTTTAATCTGAACACTCTGCTATAATCTCATTACAATCACATTTACTCGTATATGCATTGTTTGATTTTTTAATTATTGTTTAGTTATTAGTTAGTTTTATTTCAAACAGAAACTTGTGAAGTAATTAGACAAATTAGTTCAGTCATTATTCAGGAGGAGTAGTATCTAAACGTAGCAAGTTTACTAACATTTTAATGTTCCAGTTTAAAGAGAATAGGACACAGACACTAAAATATGATATCGTCGTCGTTGGAAGCCGAAAGAGTGGCGCCGATTAGGGGAGGCCTATGTCTAGCAGTGGACATATAGATATGATATACAAACGAAAAACTTACTTTGTAAAACAACGATACATATCAAAAAAGTATTTTAAATTGTACTTCATTAAGTTAGCGATCACAATTTAGACAAATTTTATAGATCACGAGTTAGAGAGCAAATTCAGTTGAAACTCGTTGTTTTGACGTAATCGGTTGACGCAAATTGGACAAGAGCGGCAACGGTCCGGGTGTACGCGTCCAGAATTGGAAATCCTCTGTGCTAAAAATGTCTCGGAGCAAAAATTTACATTGTTCCTCAAGTCTATTTTGGTAACTCATCGGGCTTCTGGCAAAAAAGTTATGCCCTTTTGTATAACTTAAGTATAGACGTCATAAAAAACAAATTAAGAGTCAGATATTTATACTTTAAAGTTATTTCCGTGTTACAAGCCGGCTTACCTAAATGTTTATGAAAAACCAGTTACTTAAGTGGAAAAATATATACTAGTTTATATATTTTAAAGATAACATACTAACAGCCATCCGATCTTAACATACATACATATGTGGAGCCCGCGATACTACAATAGCAGTACTATTATACTTCTTATAAGTAAATCATTTGGTTTATACAAAATTCGATAAAAAGCATACTCGAAGTGAGACAGAGTTAATCGCAGTTATACCCCAGGTGAAGTATAAAACGTTAATGTCGCAAATGTAACGGAGATGTTATCGTCGGGCGCACCTTGGCGCTAAATGACACGGTCTGTTGATTCATTCATTTATCCAAATCAAAAAGTAATTAGTCAAGCGATTATGAGCTCAAAAGTACTTTTTAAAATAGTGTCCGAAGCCACGCACACATTTTACTTAAAATAATATTCTTCTTTTAATGTACAAGTTATAATTATGCGCAATTATTATAATGCTAAGTAATATCTGCGTGAAGTATGGTTTGTGATTTATTTTAGGACAAATAAAGTGCTTTTCGAATATACAATTTCTAAAATTTTTAACGTTAAAAGAGATTATTAAGAAGAATCCAAACATACCACTTAAAACTCAATTTGTCCAAAGAATGTTTCACTTTTGAATAAATTAAATGACCGTACACATATATATTTGTAAGCAACTTCGTATATCGTTAAAATTTAAAGGGACTTATGTGAACGTAACGTAACATCATGCCTGTAATCCCCAAAGGGTTTAGACAGAGGTATACATATCCAAACCGGAGATATAAAAGGAAAGAAACTATACAAAACTGTTCAATCTCGCAAAATCATTTTCTTCAACGTCATTTTCATCCTTTATAACCGTTTTTATCGTTTCAATGGTAGACATGGGTTCTATTAGAGGGTTAAAGTCATAAATCACCGCTGGCCGTGAATAGGTTTGGCAGAGTTCACATATCTTACACCAATAATGTTTTCGTACTTCTATGGAATAGAGGGAGAGCCTGTCGCCATAGACCAAGAACAAATCCATACTCCGAGCCAGTAATAGAAATATCTACATAGAAAAATCGAATAGCACCCAACCCAGGGATCGAACTTCAGACCTCCCAATCGGTTGTCGCGCTAGCAACTATTCGACCAACGAGGCCTTCTCACAATAGCTTTCCTAACTTAATAATGCGTGCCGAGATTCGAACCCCATACCCCTAGACTGAAAGACTGGATTTTAAATCACTAGACAACCTTGCTGAGACTACCCAATCTCAGTTTAATTAAAATTTGTGTATATTTAAATAGAAAATGATCCCGTGTTTATATTATTATTAGCCTGTAGCGTACCGTGTAACAAAATTCACTTCTCAATCGCGCTCCACAAATATTATTATATTACAATATATTTATCTTCTCTACATTTTGGTAACGTCTTGAAATTACAATGAAATTTAATAACAAGATTTTATTTACCTTATTTTCAGACCACGTTCACTGTTTTAAATTATTAACTGTAAGGTTTTCAGCGGTACCTACGAATAGATGTAAAATTCGGTATTTCTACAATGTAACTTTAGAAAATAAATACCACCTCTTTGTAGAGGATTATGCTGAACAGTTAAGCAATTTGTTAATAATCGCACTTTTCAAATATGTCCTGAAGAGGTGAGAGCCGGTCGCCAGAGCCTCGTCTGTTATAGCAGGGTGTACCACGTGCAGGTGAGATTGGCTTGAGTTCCTGAGATGGTGGTTGGAACCCCTTACACCCCCTAATGATTCTTGTTGTTCTTATATAAAGAAAGAAACTTTGGTTCTGACGAGATGCTATTGAAATTTATTTACCTGAAAGATTAAACTGAATCATGCTAATTTCTTTATCACTCTATCAAAATCTACCCTGCTGTTCGAGCTGGTGAAAAGACCCTTAATGGTATCAGGCATTATTCTGAAATGTTTCATTACCCAATTAAGCCAGTCCTACCACTTCACTATAGGCGCAGACAATTTGACGATAGTGTTTACAGTATAAACCTACAGGCAGTGTACACTACAAAGTCTACAGGCGCTCCCACAAAGGACACGTGAACATTCAAACAATAAGAAGTCTGCCTACAGCACATTAGGTGTATCAACCTAACATTGATTCTGATACCGTGCAAAATTGTTTTTCAGCCACCCCATCGGGCTTTATATTCTGGCTTAAAATATTACATACATCGCTTAAATAGTCAGTATACTAATACTTCTGTGTTATTAGATTTTTCAAAAGAGATTCGCCTATATTTGTTTTGCCTCTAAAAACAGCTAGATCGTTCATAGACCGCAAAAATACAGTGTAATATTGACTTCACTTTCTGCTTCTTTTTAACATTGTTTTCCTTTTTGAAATTTTTGGAAAAGACCCCTACCGGTCAGGTCAGTGTTTAGATACTAGGCGTATCATCGATAAATATACTCATAGTTCGACAGCATGACAATCGGGATAGTAATTGTTGCGGTTGGAATATCTCCACCGCAAATATAGTGCGGTTACAGGTAACAATGTTTTGTTTACGTTACCAACTTGTTACTCTGTGATCAATACAAGTTGTTATTAATTGTTATGTCACGTAGCAATATACGCGTTATTGTTCTTATGAATGAATGTCACATGCCGTGTATTGAATTATAAATAGTCTCGATATTAATACTTTATTCGTCTATTTGTTGACATATTCGTCATTAAATTAGGTAGTATAGTGTACTGGCTGAATGCCATTATAATTAATTATAGGCGAAGACTACATGCAAAATAATAAAAAGCGATAGCAAAAAACTACTTAAATTAAAATTGCTTATTTTGAAATGAAATGGCACCTAAACTTTTCATGAATAATGAAATTGAGTGACGTAAAATTGAGTATAAAAAATAGTACTTAAACTGGAAATATAATGCCACAAAATTATATTTAAACTAGGATTAGAATGCAAATTTAAATTGAAAAATGAAATTAAGGAAAAATTATAAATAAATAAAATCGGATGCGTTTTAATGTAGGTACTTGAAATCAACAGCCGCTACAATATTATCATTAAAAATTAAATAAAAATTTAGTCTTTGGTTCCTTATAATAAACTAGACTCAAGCTTGAGATTGCTTAAGTCGGAGCTTCAATTCTCATTTCGAATTTTAAATAAAAGTCTGAGAGTGTGGCTTAGAACCAGTTTCTTCAAGCATTTTTCTTTTTGAACAGTAATAAGTAGGAGCAAAATGTAACATAGTATAGTAGATTGTAATAAGTTCTTTAACATTAAAAGTTAAATAAAGCCTATCGGATTAGAGATACAGTTCTCGAAATCTTGAGAAATTTTGTAAATAAGTTTAAACATTTTTAAGGGTTTTATTAACTACTTTCTCTATTCAAATTTACAAGCTCAGACAACAGATTTTTTAGATAAGGAATAATATGTGTCATATTAACTACTGTTTCCAAATGCGCTGGTATTCCTGATATGAATTGAAAAATGAATACGGAACGGGTTATGCCTGTGCAACGTCTCGATAACCTAAAGTCCACACCGCGCACGTGTTACATTGACTCCTAACTTTGACACTGCAATTGCTTTCAAGGTGAGAACAGTTAATGAATGCGAAATAAATTACGTTGGCGCTGTACCAAGATATTTTTCGGGCGGTAAATATTTGATAAGCTTTATTAGAAGTGCTTAAGGTTTAATTTAGTTGAAAATGTGGTTGTATGTAAGGTTTACGTTTCCTATTGCGCGATGATCTTGGCGTATGAAGTTGGACGCTCGAATTACTTTGAATTCCCTTTATATATTAAACGTCTTAGTTTTTATCTTCCACTTCATTTACTGTACCAAATGAATTACTAAGTAATTGTATTTGCCCCATTCTTTGTTCTATATAATTGAGTAATTATGTACGTATGTAATACCTGTACACTACCGGTGCAGAGAAAGATGGCCAATTGTCTAAATGCTAAAGACTACTGGGTGTTTTTCCTTTGCCCATGTTTTTTTCTCAGTCTACGATACGTAGCCGTTTAGTGCACTAAAGCCAATAACCTATTTATAAAAATGAAAAAACAATTAATTTCATGAACTTTAATAATATTTAAATGTTGATAATTAAATTATAAATGTGCTATATTGAGGGAGGGAATAATGGAATTAATATATAATTATAATAAAGCTTTAGTGTTCACATTGAATATTTAAAATGTTTCTATCGCACATGATAATGTATGGATTAAACTGAACGGTACTGTAAAATCTATGCATTGTAGTCACGCTTGTGCAAATTTAGATTTCGGTCTTTGTCTCTGATATTGCAATGAATATTAAATGAAGTTCTGTCTAAAATGTCTGTCTGAGTGTCTGACGCAAATGTCACTTGCGTCTAACGCAGACAGAAATGTCTACAGCGATGTCTGCGCTAATTATTTTTGCATAGTGTTTTCTATGGTGTTAATGAATCCAATTAGCCGCAATTAGGTTTGGCTTAGGATATAGTGTGGTAATCTACCACTATACCACTGGTAGAGTAGAATCATTGAGACAGTGCAACTTAGCAAATGCAATCACAAAGTGATTTGATCCTGTTCTAAATTTAAAAAATTAAATAAGGCTGTCGACACATATTGTCTATTGACTCGTTAGGGTTACAAACTTATTTTTTAAATTAATTTAACAATACAATATATCGGGTATTAAGGACTTAAAGATTAGTTAATTTCATATGAAGAATATATTTAGAGCGAAACATTCCTACTGTCCATGTGGTAAAGCACCAGGTCCTAATAAAGGTATGTAAGTAGTAGGTGTACATATGTATGTACATACATATATACTTAGGCATGAAATCTGTCTGGTAGGGAATACAGGGAAATAAGTTATATTATAGCCGGTAAATTAAAAGGTTTTAGCACTTAGTTGCTAACGTAGAGACCATTAGTTGGTTAAACAATGCTCTCGGATAAGACCTCGAAGAAATGCTTCATAATTACAAAGATATATATTAATAACTGCCAAAGTCTGTATAATATTGCAACTGCAAATCACACCCTGATTAGCAAGGTGGTGTCATAACTCAAACACTAATATTCCAGTCTAGTACTTAGTCCTAGCTGTTAATACATGCTTTCTTGAAAATACTACGAGCTCTCTAGAAGCGGTACAATTACAACTCGTTGATATGTTCAAGAAATTATCAGCATCACAATCAGCCTGCATCAGCCCACTCTCATAGACCACCCCCAACAACCGTCTCCCGCATTGTCCTTGATTTGCCAAATCCAGTTTTTGCTTGCAACCTTTCGCAGGTCTTCTCACTTTTGTACTCACTCACTGCTCTTTCGCAATTCAACTAAGTTAAAGGCATCCTACACAACCCTTAAACTATAGCGGTATCCAGTTATTCTTTATGTTTTTCCGCCTAGAAAATCTGTAGAGTCTCGTTCATGCGTATAGAAATTGTACTAGTACGCTAAGTCGTGTTTTTTGTAATGAGTTAACGTTTGTGACTCGCCATGTTTGTATGTAAATAAAGTATCCTATAACTAAAATACCGTTAAACATAACAAGAGATCTCTAACTTTAAACTACCTATATGCAAATAGATTTTGGTTAGACTTGATATTTCTCCCGGAATTAGTAACCATGGATTCTAACAAAGATCGTGTGCGAATGTGAGTGAAAAAATGCAAATTTGTGAATTGGAAACAATTATATGTGTACCCCATACACTGTTAACGAATGCATAATACGTAATCACATAATTTAATAGATTTAATTCTAGAATGTTTCATTTCATAAACGAACTTCGTGGACGCGTTGGAGAACACGTTTTCTAATGGCGAATCGAAGACGATAATGAAAGCGGACCCATCTCAAACTACGGCTGAGCTGGCATCGGCTCGACAAATTGGAGAAAGACAGGAATTTTATTTTCAAAGAATTTCACTATTCTCACAGTTCACGTGAAAATTCACAGTGAAATCACAGTTCACGTGAAAATTAGGGAATATTGAGTCAAATTGTTACCTATGGTACAGAGTATAATCTATTCAGAAATGGCAAGCATGTATTACAGCGATTAGACCAGGTGCCCTAGCAAAGCAGAGTTTGAAACGAAAGAATAGCCCGAAGAAGAAAATGGTGACATTACTATGCTAAAAACTGGCGCTATTCACACAATCATCAAGAAGGTAGCAATTAAACATCCGTGAGCAATGAACGATTCTTCTCCGTAGCTTCTTAACGACAACTCGTGACCAAATACAGCAAACATTCAAATTACAAGAATTAAAGTTGTAGATTCGCTCATATTCAGCTTATTCGACAAACTAAGGTCTGGGGAGAAGCTAAGGTCTGGGGAGAAAAAAATAGGTCTTTTGGGGTAAGCCCCAAAAGACCTATTTTTTGGAATTTGGGTAATATTTCCTAGTTCAAAATTTCAAATCTAAGTAAGCAGCGATGAAAGCTTTTAAATAGTTGGTCGACTTCCACGTACAAGACTTAAATAATACGACGAACTTTTCTTAACTACAAATAAGAAGAATGTCTATGTACTCGTAGATGAGATAAATATTCATATTTGTTGAATATACACACTTTTTGCTTATTTTTACTTTGCATTTTTTGTACCAAACAGATTATAAAATATAATTTTAAAAATATAGGCCTAGAATAGTTAAGGGGAGACACACGTCCCCAAGAGAAGATAAAAGCATTACAAAGAGGAAAATATACAAATATCAAAAGTAGCCTCCCTTGTTTTAATAAATAGCCTTTTTCTGTATAAAGGTTACCTACGTACAAAGTCATTTATAATATTGAGTGTTCGCACAAAACGTTAAAACAATTTGTGGACTAGACACTTGTCACTGGCAATTTGGGGTACAATACAAGCTTTGGGTTTTATTTAACATAAACCGCTTTAAAAAAGCTTTCAAATGATCTTGGCTTTTTTCATACATAAAAGTCTGTAAGTGCTAACGTCATTTGTAATAATTTAAATGTTAAATCATGAGTTATAATTAATAAGGAAAATTACAATTTAAAAAGACAATAAAAAGACGTAACATCACGCCTGTAATGCCCGAAGGGGTAGGCATAAGAGTGAAGTATACTCTCACGATTCTTCATTTACATTTAGCTCCCGGCACGGAATAAGTGATGAACCTATTGCCATACAGCCTCTGCTAGACATTTCTACTAGAAAGTGTGAGTTCAAAAAATGCAATAGACCAGGTAATATAGATTAAGAGGTCCTGGGTATAGACCCAGGACCTTTCAATCGTTGAATCGTCTAATTAAAGTTGGCAAATAAAAATAAAATAAATAAAAATGGCAAATTATTACGTTTAATTTATCTATTCTATCGTTGTGGTTTACTGATATAAAGATAATTTTAATTTAAGGTATATAATTAAAAGTGAATTGGTAATACTAAGCAATTACATCTTATCAGTTCGCGTGTTGAATGAAAGCCTTTTCGTGCAATTATAACCAATTTTATTATTAAAACATTCTGTTGATAATATTATGAGTTAATATATTTTTAGCTATTAATTAGTTATAAATAAGATGATTTAGTAATTTTATTTAATCGCATATTATAACTAAATCCTAACAATGAAGCTTCTTTAATAACTAATAAATGTACTGTAATTTCTCATTACACGTTCCTATGTTCCTACATTTGCGAAGAAATACAAGAGCAATAATTATAATTAATATTAACAGTTTCATAAACTTTTGCATACCTTCAATGCTATCCTCCTTCTCGTGATCCATTGTGACAGGCAGACCAAACAATTAAAAATCCATGTTGAAATAAAATGATTACCTCAGTTTACACCAAAGTAAACTTACAAACGCGACGCGACGAACTTTTCAGGGTGAAGTGTCCGCGACACAACCACCCTCCGCGAACGATAAACGCATACTGACTGAACAGAAGCCTGCTTAGAACTATGAAGCTTTCAGTTTGAAAATCGAACAACTATAACGCAAAAAAAAACTATGCTAAACTTTTTTTATATATACCTACTGCTTTTTCATTCAGGACAGAAATAAGTAAATACTAATAATGATATAAATACATGCTTCGGTATACGGAAAATCTTTGCATTATATGTATAAAGCGAGCACAGTACTGGCATTTAATAAAAATAAACCACGTTTGAAACTCATGCAGTGCAAATTATGACTACCTTTGATCTACGAAATATGTAGTTCATATACATATATGACGGTTGTGAATAGCAAAATTATTTTTGTGTCATTATTATTAGCATGTGTTTATAATACATCATATGTTAGATATTTCTATAATGTATTCTAACTCTAGGCTACGGAGCGCAGACCACGAGAACGTGTAGGAGAAACAGACTTAAGGATAATCCATCGCAGCCCACTGATGCTTAATATGTATAAACATTTTCGACGTCCACGCTAACCAGTTATGAGCGCTCCTTACATACATATTTGATTATGATATTTTCAAGTACCTTTAAATCCTTTTGAAATCCTTTTTCGAGTACCTTTAAATATTCATTCTACATTTTATTGTAAATATTAAAATTTAGATGTCTGATAACCGTAGTAGAGTCTATGTTTCGTTTGATCAGATACCCATGCGTGTGTGGGTGCATTATTCGCACACACATACACACATCAGATGAAACGTGAATTAGTAAAGAATATTGAAGATTTATACTGTTTAGATACAATGTAGGTTTTGCATTCATGAACAACGCTTGCTTCTACTGATATCAAATTTACAAGGAGTTAATTTTCCCGCGCAGATTGTCTATCACATCAGACGCTCCCCGGGCCATCGTATGATGCATATTTGATGGTTCGCTTTGGAGAAACCTCGCTGATTACAAGCGCAACATAATCAATGTTTAACTTTTAATTCTACTTTTACTGTTTACCATTAATCATCCGATTCGCTGAGCGCTTATAAAACAGATAATTTTTATTTTTGTGTATAAATATTTACATAATTTTCTAGCTTTTAGCTTTTAGTTTCGTAGACCTTGAAAACAATTTTTAAAAATAATATTTCTCGTGACTTGAAAACTATGTTTGTCAAAAAGTAGTACTTCTGTTATGAAGTTAGAGAGTTCAAAATATCTATATCACACTTTGATTAAACTCAGTGGATAAGTTTTAACGTAAAAACGGAAGAGCCATGCAGGTTTTCTTTGATATTTCATCATCTTCATCAGCCTATCTCAGTCCACTGCTGGACATAGGCCTCCCCAAATGGGGGTTAATGGCCCTAATCTCCACGCTGGGCATGCGGGTTGGAGATACGAGATTTTACGAATACTTAAAACTAACACTTGTAGCATTTCTCATGAATCTGAATATACGAAAAGAATTCATCAAATCCGACTGATAGATTTAGGGACTAGCGCAAATGAACAGACACTTGCAGTTTTT
>DWDT01001572.1:0-15543 GCA_018245595.1 Microceris scylla | reverse complement strand
TGTACTGTTGGAAACGCGTCTCATCTTATTAGAACAAGTTTCGTAACCACTTTTTATGGATACCATAAATTCAGCTACAACCATTAAGATGACACGTCAAAATATACAATATTGTTATACAACAAAATGTTTTACCGCGAAGTTTATTGATGTAATTGTCTATGTTATTGTGGTGAGGAGGAAAACCGAAATATTGCTGCTGGGTCGTTTCAGAAATGAGTTCAACATTTTCCTATGTCGAATCATGGTGACTGGCAACTCTTGGAGTTGCAACCGTGACAGATTGCGATCGGATTGGATTGTGGGATGAGTCAGTGTCAACAGATCCAGTTACGTGACACTCTCGTGACATGTACTCGTGACAGGGCTCGTGCGCAGGGCTTCCATTTAATGTGACTACATGCAAACGTTACGTATAAACAGGTGATCGCTTAAATTGTATTCTGTTTAGAAAAGCCTGTAAATAGCTGATCATCATCATCTAAGGGTATAGATTATTCCACTTCATCATCATCATCATCAGCCTACTCCCGTCCACCGCTGGACCTAGGCCTCTCCAATAGCACGCCACTGAGCTCGATCTTAAGCTCTTCGCATCCAACCACTGCCAGCCACTTTGCATATATCGTCACTTCAGGTAGCTAGAGGGTGTCCTACGCTACGTTTGCCAAGTCGCGTTAAGTTTATTACACTTGTTAAGTGGCAACAGAGGGACTTTCCATCTTAGGTACAGTTTGACACGCTTGAAGTGAGAACTGACAGAATCCAGATATTTCATATATTGTAAGCCATAACTGTAAGGCCGGTAGGATCCCTCAGTTGTACACCATTTTATACCGAATGATGTATAATCTGACATCTGATAAACATGTATCCCTTATCACATATTTAAAAGACAATGTATGTAACAGAGTTAAGCTGAAGATACACGACTATCTAATCTGAATAACTAACAGAATCTAGTATGAGCAAGCTCACTTAATCTAGAAATTAATCTCTTTTACCATTACTCATTTTATTACCCAGAACTGATTCGGGTAAGTGACGCTGCTTAGCACACAAATAAAAACTCGAGAAGAAAGTGGCTTCATGCTGCCACGCACCAGACGCATGACCGATAGTTACATGTAATTTCAGTTCGCGAAATTCAGCAAAACACGCGTCCACTAAATGTTTTACATTTGGACATGTGCCACGCATTATGAGACATAGCGCATTGCATTTTCGAGAAACCGCGTTCGCAGATCCAACAGCCTCAAACGATGCCAAAGTGGCAAAGACCAAGGTGTGCTGAGGAAACTGACCGTTGACAATATTGGCCAATGACACGAATATATTTTTTTTATTTATTGCATCGTTTATTGTACTCGGTGATTATTCTAGGTGCGTTTTTGTTAAATCGTTCCAACTTCCTACAAGAAATCCGTTATTTTAAGAACAGATTTCTTTTTTATTTAGTATAGGCTACTATAACACTTTTGCACTGACTGCATAACATATATTTATATAAATGTAGTAATATAATTACGTACTTTTATACATCATAGCAAAAAAATGGATATGTCTTGTTTTTCCAGTCATGAAGTAATGCAAATACAAAACGAATATGTCGTACACATGTTTCTATGTAATTTAATGTATTTTGTATACCTATTAGCGAACTGTTCATTATTAATCTCTTCTATGAATGAAATCTCTTCAAAATTTAAATCCAAAAGCCTTGTTTTTTTTTTTTATAAAATCAAGTAGATAAATTCGTGCACGAAGTAAATATAGTAAAGTTTATTTTTTTCTGTTGAGCGGATTTTCTCAAACACATCGTATTGATATTAATTAACGGTAACAGTAACTTGTATGGAGTAGTTTATTTTGATACGGTTTGGTGCGGATCCAAGAACTCTTTAATTGAGACGGTCTATTTGTGTTACTGGACTCTGACCGATGTGTTCCTCTCTAATAAATTGAAATCAACAACCACGTTCTTAGAACCCATAGGCATTTTACAGGTTTACGTTCTCAAAGAAACGGCTGAAAATATGATAACAGAATGTTGAATCTTTTAATGTTTATCGTTCTCTTGATGTGTTTATCTCATTGTTTAAATAAAAATCTCGCTAGCACAAATATACGCTTTGCAGTCGCAATAAAGAAGCTTTGTTTAGCACTTGAGTGATCCATTCCGATTTCGACCTTATTCTACGTCACACGAACAAGGAAATTGCACGAACGAGGAAATTGGAAGAGAGAGGTACGCGGCACCCTCGGCGCCTGTGCCGAAATAATACTTGTCTTGTAAACCTTAATTTCTACTACAAAAAATTTTACTGGTAACTGAAGCCATTATACGCAAAGGCATCTTTGCCGTTCAATACAATATCCACAGTATGTAATATTTATAGCTATACAGGCATCATCTATACGAATACGAGACCGTTAATAAGATCGAATAGAACATTGATTTATCGAATGCAATATTTCATGTCGTTAACTGTCACGGTCAATGGCTTGGAAGCTGAATGTGTGTCAATAACACATCTTAACTTTCACTAAAGGGCTGGGTCTTCAATCTGAATGTTGGTACGGATACCGCTCAACAGTATGCTTCCTCGTAGCGCTGCCAAATGGGGCCGGAGGCTAATGTTATTGTGAACAAATGATACGGTATCCTAAAAAATAATAGAAGGCAACTCACCGGACGCTAAAGCTCCGTGGAGTGCCTTCTCCTTGTCCTCCATCATAGCATGCGCAGTGCTCGCTCCAGGTGCCATGACTATTCGCCTCAGAGATTGTTTCCTCACTAGGGCGACTATGTGTTTAGCACGATGCTGCGACGTCTTCCTGCGACGCGTGCGCACTCTGTGGAAGCCTGAAGGCGACTGCCCACCGACGCTGACGGTTATCACGGCACGACCCTTATCAGTTCGGCGGCAATGATTGCCGACCAACCATATAACAGCAGAATAGATTTTGCAGTATATCAGCCAAAAAAAAATGTACCAGTCGCGCCGGAGACTCAGCCACGCCATTAATAGCGATCTGTAACAAATGAAAAACGAATTAGTTGTCAACTTTATAAATATACAAACATAAATATATAACAAGGAAACTTGTGAATATATTTTACAGTAGCTAGCGGTCCCCCATTTATCTCCCCCTCGCCTTTGGTTACATCCTTTCATAATATCGTACCATTTAATTATATTTAAAGGACATTTGACAAGTATATAATTAACAACCATATCTCCTTTCGAGGACTTCGTAGCTAAATGACATTTTTATAGTGGAAAACATAAGAATCCAGAAATAACTTTTTATTAAAAAAAATGCCAACTCAAGGTAAAAACCATATTATTTTGAATTTTACCGCGACACGTGCAACACTAAGCACACTAGGTACACCGTACAATCATAATATTATAGGATTTGCATGAAACTTTACTTTCCAACTTTAAGGTGTAATTAAAGCAAATCTACAATGCAAAACAAAAGGTAAGTATGTGCCTGCCATTTCCCAAAAACATTTAAACCGCTTATTCCAAAATAATTATTCCAGTACACAATAATATACTATTCAATGAAACATGTCATGTCATGAGGCGTCGTTGAAGCCGAAAAAAACCTCCGTGTCCCCGTTTCCGTTATTGCAAAAAATAAGAGGAACTTTTTGAAAATTACCAACGAAATTTATAACTCAGATGGATTTTTAAACGCTTTATGTCGACCTATGTATATACCTATATATATTACCTCATCGCGCTTGTAAATTAACTGAGATTATATGGAATGATTAAATATTTTACCATTATTTAATCATAATATGTCTTTTCTTGATTTAATGATAATGTTTACAATTTTGAATAAAATCTTATCATATTCATTAAAATCGACACGTGTTGAAATTACATGTATCAAATTAAACAAAGTCATTGTTGGAGAGGCTATTTTGTATTGGCTATGATTTTTCTAAGCCATTCGATTAGTGTAATATTTTAATAAACTGTTTACGTCAAAATTTTGTTTAATTAGTAAGGGTTGAGGCTGTTCTTATACACAACTATTTAATAATAAACTTCTCCCTGGATAATTAAGAAGACGCGCAAATTTTACAATATACAAAGCCAATTCTTTCCGAAATCTTTCATTTACATATAATTATGCCATGTCCCTTACGAGGTAGGCAGGGAGCACCGAGTGGCCGATGACTCAATCCTTAGAAATCTGAGATGATTCTTTTATACTATTCATATTTACAAAATTTGATTTACTTAGTTAAATACGAGCATCTAATAGTTGCAGAAGAAAATACTCTGAGTCGTTAGGTGACACGGAACAGGATATGACTTGTTTACAATATCAATATCAGTGTTTAACAGATATCCATTGATAGTTAATTGTTTTGTTATTTTCACGTATGTTCTGTTATTGCAATTAACGAGATCGTTGTATAATAGCATGCGAAGCGCACAATTAATTAACTGATGATACATTTTCACTTGGGTTTTGTATCACAGTAATATCATGCATGTATTTCCCCGAAGGGGTAGACGGCGGACGGAGGATGCAGTAAACGAGTCCACAAATAATGCCTGCAAGAAAGTAAAATCAGTAATATGCCATCACGAGACGAACATTCATGAAATGAGTGGAAATAATATTATATTCAGATAAAGTAATTATATCAGTAGGTAATGAAAAAAAAACGATTAAGTTATTATAACACCATTTTGTTTTACTTTTTAAATGTACATAAGGTCAACGAATAACATCCATACAGATAAAAAATACACACAAATCAAGATATAACCTTAGTCTATCTCCACGAATATACCACCATATTTTTTGATATAAATACATACGGATAGTATATCAAAAGAGACTGATATTGAGAGGTGTTTGTGCAGGTTAACGACACGGCGTTGTAAAGATAATTCGTTTTAAAACCTCAATAACAGCTCCAGGAAAAAACGCGAGGGATATAAATCGATAAATACATTTATTGTTATAGTGTTGGCAGATATTTCACTGGCATTTTATTTTTTTATTTTGTGAAGTGAATAAGTTAAAATTGAACATCTGTAGCATCAGAGTACGTCTTCCTTCTGTTCTCCGAATCGACATCTAAAGAAGTAGCCAATTTTTCAAAACTACGTGCACTTGTATGTAATGACAATTAAAGATATTAATTATCATACTAAAAGTGGTTTAGTGCCTCTTATTTCGTGCAATATCTATCTATGTAAATTGTACTTCAAAATTATTATGTAAAAATAAAAAAAAATGTGAGAACAACGGAGGACATTGTTGTGGCCCACCTCGAGAGAAGCCTAGCAATAAAGGAACAATAAATGCACCTGATGATGACCGAAACGACGTGGCTATAACTGGAAAATTCTGAATGCACTTCATTGCATCAAAGCGCACGTTTTATTATTCAATAATAGATAAAGATGAAATGACATAAACCGCAGTTATTTATAGTAGCTGCGGTATAATGTTACAACAACAAGTACCCGAGCCTGCACCCTCAACTTTAATGTCAGCACAAAGAATTTGTGATGAGTTCGCCGTAAGTCGCGCTGGTTTCAGTCAATAGAAAAATATCAATAGTACAACGCAGCAAATAGTTATTATAAATAAAATAAGAATTAAAATTTCGCTTAGTGTTTCGTATGTTAATGATGTACCTTAACTAAGTTCAATTATGTTTCTTCAGGAGAGCCCGAGCAGTTTCATTTCATGAGCTCCTGCCGTCTGCTGAAACGCCGGTACAACCAGCGGGAACTCATAGAGAAGGGTACCGCAGAAAGTAATCACTAGAACTTTCGAAGTTTCTCGAAGACTTGAAAATATATACGTAATTTAATTACGAATAAAATATATAAAAGCAATATTTGTCCACGAGATAAATGAACAATGCTGGATAATATTCTTATATTACAGCGATTTGCGATAAACAACAAAGACAAAAAACAAGAATAATGTTTTATGGCGTCATACTGTGATAACTAAAAACGTGAGCCAGTGGCCACGATAACGATTGTTAAATTACCTTAAAAATGACACATAGAACAGTATATTATCTATTGTGTAAACCAAAACAATGCCAATTAGGTATACAAAAATGTATTAATGGCATTTTGCAAACTAAGTTATAATCATATTATATATGTTTTCAATCAATCTAAGATAAGGTAGCCTAGGGACTGTTTTTAATCTGCTCATTTTTCGCTTTTAAGCCTACAAAAAAGTAAATCGTGCTGTAGCAATTTACGAGTAATAAGTTAAAAAATGTTATACATTGAAAACTATTTGAAATACAATAATATTATGTAAATAAGTGGTATTGCAATATGTTATGTATACATATTAAAATACCCGAGTACATATATATTTAACATACATTATTTATTTTGTTTAATTTATCGGGGTCTATAACTATTTATAAAGTGAACGAAAGCAAGCTAATAATGCTTATTTGACTCTCCTTTTAAGGAACAGTGAGGAAAACGCCACGTTGACTGATTTAATTCTTTTACGGCGATGGCAACCCGAAAAAGAAAGCTAACAAAAAATTTCACTATGTAAGTATGTACCATTACGTCATACAGACATGCCGGAATTAACAAATTACAAGTGAAGCTTGATGCTTATGTAAACACTTCGTTTCTGAAAACAAATATTGTTTCCAATTATTCCATTTATACAGCATTTGCATTGTAATTTTATAAAATAATTATAGACAAGTTATACGTATGCGACTTTCATTATTTGCGATAAGAAAAACATGGTTGCAATTCGAGAGTGGTGTTGTTCATGGTGTGACAAGAATTTTACTTATTAAAAGAAATTTTGAGAAACAACGCACTGCGGTTTATTTTTATATCCACGTGTTCCGTTTTAATTTTGAAATAAAATCAAATTAAACTGATACGTGTTCTCAAAGCCTTAGCTTTCCACCCGTCATTATATCAGCATTATAATCATTCTAAAGTTACAAAAACCGGTAAGAATGGTAATCAGAACAACTTTTGATATTACAGTTTCGTAACGTTTCGAGTCGAGAGGCTAAGATTTCTCGAGCACGTTTCCAATGGCAATGATGAAAAAAATATATGTTTAATCAAGTTATGGATATATATGAATGTGTGTGAGCAGATTACGAAATGCACACAGAGAGAAGCAGAGCGCGACTCGATACCCATCTCACAAGGTTGACGAGTTCAGAATAACAAATGTTTTATATTCAGTATGCTAACTAAACATTTACTGAATGCTTGCAAATCCACGTATATGTAAGCATTTTTACATTTGTATTTTTCCTTAATCACCGCAACTTAGGCACGCAATAAGCATTTACTTACTGCAAGTTCTTACGTATTTATATCGTTACGTGATAATGTAGGTAATAATCAAAATTACGGTTTTCTCTTTTGACATATAGTTAAGTTTAGTAGGCATATAATATACTTACGTTAGGTAGGTAGGTATTTGTTAATACTTTTGAAACTGACCTCATTGGGTAGAACTGACGAGATTAGATTAGTTACATGCTAAAAGTAGCAATTAATATTGAAGCTGTATAAATTCATATATATAAGTTTAAATATAAATTTACTTACCAGCCACGGTTACTAAATCTTTCCTTCGCAGTAGTGGTCAGAGGATGTGTGTCGTATAAAATGCACTAAATCGTGGCGCATAGCAGTGCGCCCGTGGATAGCGATGAACGTTTCAATACACATTCGCAATAAGTCCCAGTAGACGTTCGAATTTAACTTGTCAACCGAAACTCTCCCCCAACATCTCAAGGGGTTAACAAAACAATAATACAGTTTCATGCAGTAGATACCAGCTGCGGCGCAGTACTTGAGACGTTATGGAAATAAACCACACACGTCCCTATTTCACTCCGGACCTTATTTTGCTCATTTTAAATTTAAATCAAGACTGCGTCGGTATACTGATGTGTAATTTACAAATGTCTTTCTTGCTGTTTACGCGGCACAACGGGGCAACTGACTTGTGTAAACGATAACGGAGACTGTTCACTAAAGAACTTGGAGCTTGGCGAAAGCGACGGAGTGGTAGAGAGCGGGCGGGCTATACTTCACCGACTGGTTTCGTGTGACATCGATTCACGCTCGGGTACCTTCGGCGCGGCGGCAGGGAGGTGTGGTGGGAGTGTTTTGGCATCCTGTTCGAGCCACATAACATAACAATAATAAATACTATTGCTATAGGTTCGTATGTGTATGAATATATGAAACACGACGCTTAATACGTTCTTATTCCGTTCATGGTTCACTCTTGTTGAGTCTTTGTTGTGACTGCGATTCTGCTGCGAAGCGTTGGTAGGAAACGAAACGACTTAATATCTCTCAATAAAGATGACCAACATTTATATGATCAAATATGGCTGTATGTTTGTATGGAAACAAAGGATAACGGAAACAGCAAATACCTAAAATATAGTATATGCACGCCTGGCCTGGACAGAATATTCTTCGAGTCTTTTACGTGATGAAAAATAATTTTTTTTCCTCTAAAAACTTAAGGTTTAAATTAACATTTTTCCTAAATATGTGTAACGCAGTTTAATTTTAGTTTACATTTTGCGAAGAGTAGCATCAGTTACTCGAAGCAGTGCTAAAGACCCTGACCAACTCAAACAGTTCATAAATAAAACGTTTCGGCCCAAATACCGCGTGGTAGCTTGATGCCAAACATCAATCATCATTGAGTCGTCATCAAGTAGTAAAATACAAGAAGACATAAAGAACTTCCCACTGATTTCTGAGAACATATTAGCATGACGACTAAAATTGGAGTTGCCATATTTTTCTACTTTTATTAATGTGTCCACTAAAAAATGCTGTTATAATTTGGTTTTAAGACGTACCTAACTAAATAGTGTTCGATCGATGGCATTATCTATTTATTTCGATACAGCCCACACAGTAACACACAGCAGTACACTCAGCTGGTAAACTGCTTTCGATCAATACATATATTTTTTATTCCACCACGATCAATGGCAATGGAAACTTGTATATTTTAAAATAAATATCAATGAAATAGTTTCGTTATGAATCAAGAAACAAATAATAATTTTATAGTATTCTAAGAGTCATCATCATCAGCCCATCATCGTTCACTGCTGGGTCTCTCCAATAGCACACCACTGACCTCGATCTTCAGCTCTTCGTATCTGATCACTTCCAACCACTTCGCATATATCCTTCCTCCACCTAACTGGAGGGCATCCTACGCTACATTTGCCAAGTCGTGATCTCTAATTTGGAAAATGTGACCCCGACAGTTATCGGTGATGCGGGATAAGTAAGCAGCCCACTGCCATTTTGGCTTTCTGATCCATTGGGTAATATCGATAACTTTGATCAGGAACAGATTTTAATTTGCTTCTCATAGTTATAGAATCGATTAACGATTGATTGCTGGTCGTTCACCTATGTATTAATTCAGACGATGGATATTTTAAGGCAATCAATGTCGATTGGTCGAGTTTGGTCAACCGCATTGTATAAATTATTTAGTTCCGGCTTCAACCATTAAAAGAAATTAAGATCAAAAGCATTAGCAATGTATGTACATATTTCAATTGTAGTTTTGAAGTGCGTGTATTACCATATTTGTGTTTCTTTCTTTACTTTCTACTTCTAAAAAAAATTGTCTCTGTTATCAGCCGAGGTTTCCGATACTTGTATAGTTCCGCCGCGCCCAACCAATACTTTTTACCTATGTGGTCAAGATAGACAATTTTTGAAAAAATATATCATCATAATAAGCTGTTTCTTTTAAATCCGATTCATTTCTGCTTTATTTATTTCCTGTTCGATTCAGGTATCCTATTTAAAAGGTAAAATTATTCAATTTTTAAGAATGATTCATCACTCACTATAATAATTACGGAAAACATCGTGAAGAAACCCACATGTTAGTTTTCCAATAGTGTTTCAAGACGTATGAAGTCTGCAGGTAATTAGCGCGCGAAACTAAAATATAACTCTGATATAAAAAGAGACACATATCCAACAGAATGTCAGAAACAGTCTTTATTAATGGTGATGATCGGTACTTTTTAGCAAACAGTTTGAATGCAGCTAACTACTATTGCATTAACGTCAATTCATTTGCATTATAACATGATAGAAGAACTTGACTGTAAGACGAAAAGAAGCAGTCAATTAAAATCATAAAAAATGTGAGATTTATAAGGAAAACTTATAAGGAAATTAAAAGTAATTTACGTCGAGAATGTATGACGCCAACCAATATAATGGTGTAATTACATACTGAAAAGTAATGTTCTTGGAAACAACTTTTCCTCCGGCAAAAGATTGTATGAGACTCACTCAGTTCCATGAAATGTTTTGCAGATCGGCCTTCAATAGCTTATTTTATCTCTCCCTGTCACGTAGGGGTTGGAAAGTATTACGTCACGACACTATATATAGTAGGTAAGTCTGATTTTATGGCACTTCACTCATTTTTACCATGATATCATTGGATAGCACAAAAAGTTGTAAAAACGTTGTGTTAGTAGTAGTATAAATGTTAAATAAATCCAAATAGAAAGTACAATTAAGTTTGAAAACCAAAATGGTTTTAAATTAAATAAAAAAAAAGATCTAATACTGAATGAAATGGGACTATTCTATTCTGACAATCGTGTTCCTTAAACGTTGCAGATCATATCTATGTAACGGGCACTTGTAACTGCTTTTTCTTAGTTTTGTGTACAGATAACATTAAAAAAGAACATTAAAATCTTATATGAAATCTTAAATGGCTGTAACTCAGCTCATTTGATCGACAACGACACACTTGGCAAATAGTCAACGTACCAGAGCCAAAAAGGCCAAAGGTTAGAATCATTAATATCTAACCATTAAGGAAAACTTACATTAATTTGATGGGAAATCACTCAGATGCTCTATGATTTTCAGCGAATAAATTTTATCAGAGAAATGCTATTATTACTTACATAAAATTGTTTCGCTTTTTGTAATCTCTTTTAAAAAATAATAAATCTTAAAAAAGTGATGGCCATTGCGAATTGAAACATAGCTTTACAATTTTTTTCTAATTTTTAAATTACATAATTTTTAAGAACCGATATTTGTATAAACTTCTAAAACTCTTACCAATATGACGTTAGTTGCAAAACAATAACTTAATTAAAGAAAAGTGTAAATGACGCTAAAATTTTTGTATATTTCGATTTCATCTTAGATGTCTGTTACATACTAAGTCTTAATATAAATATAGTCATTTTTATATCTATAATCTTTGCAGTATTAAACAGTATTATATCATATTCATTTTTATATGAATTTTCGTTTATTCTTTTTCTCGATTTATGCAGAGCGGTGTTATGAATTTTTCGTGCGTGCTTTACATAACAAAGGCAATGAACAATAATGTGCAAATATACCAGTTATTTAATTTTGTTTCGATTAGTGTATAATTGTGTATTTTTTTTTAAGTTTAGTCAGACCTTGCGTTCCATTCCAGGTAATAAGGTCAGGTAGACACGTAACATTATGATAGGTCGTGTTTTTATTTTCAGTTAATATCGAAGACAACCGAGATGAAAACTTGTGGATATCAAATGATATACATTTTTTTGATAATTTCCCCATTTTTTTTGCGGTCACAATAGTTTAGTGTTTTATGAGGTCACAATAGAGTTTGAATGGTTTTTAAGGGTACACGCAAGATATGATAATTTTTATCTCTAGTTTGAAGAAAATAGAGATAATATCAAATTGAATACTAGCTAGCTGAAGAGCTAGCTAGTATTCAATTTGATATGGTTTTCTTTCATTTGCTTGCGATATTGTGATTAAATACGAACGACCTAATGCGGTTCAAATATACAATTATCATTACTTACATATTACCGATTAAGATAATGAAAAAAACATCACATCACGCCTGTGAAACCCACACATAGAGCAGTATGGTACCCTTCCACATTTAACAAGTTACATTTACGTTCCACTATGGGGCGAGCCTATTGCCTTATACCGGGCACAAATCCATACTCGGAACTACCACTAGGAATTTCACGTAAGAAAATCCTAATAATATCCGACCTGGGAATCGAACACAAGTCCTCTGGAAGAGTAGTCGCGCTTACAGCTACTCGATCAACGAGGCAGTTAAAAAAATAATGAGATTTAGGGATTTTACTAGTTTTTCCAACAATACACAAATTAACATCATATTACATATAAATAACCTTAAATTATTAATATTCCTATACAAAAACGTAGGCAATTCTCAATTTTACCGCAATACATAACATTTTAGGAACCCGTTTTTATGCAAACGTTACAAGTTGCAATCTCATTACAATATTTGAACAATTAATCAGCAAAGGCCTGCTATCTAGTTAAAACTTAATCAAACCGCCACAAATTGGCTTTTATTTAATACAAACACCAGTTTTTTACATTATCAATACTTTAATATTATATTTGGTAAGGATGGAGATGATTATATACATATGTATGTACCAGCATAAAATACGGAAGCTTTTTCAGGGAGTCCGACTAGTTTCGGACGTATACGAAGTCCTTCATGAGCTCTCGCCGACTGCAACGTCAGTGCTTTCTGCCAACCCCGTAAGCAACCTGGCGTGATGATACATATTAATAATATTCTATATCATAGAAATATATATAAATGTCACGACTCGAGCATTCTTCTACAACTGGTCAGTATTTCAATTTAAAAAGTAATATACATGATTACATGTATACATAAAACTTTTATAAATAGCAAACCAGGACTTATTAAAGAAATTTAACTGTTTTATTCTCTAATAACTATAAATATAAGGTACCCTGTTCACGACTATGGTTAACTTGACAATGTTTTGCATGAAATATAATAAACGCATATCGGATTTGATCACATTTTTATCATTTAATAGTTCCATTGTTCCACAACTCATCAAGGCTTACAGTGCATTATATTTTTTTCTATGCCTTACATAATCAACCTTTAACGAAGAAATACTAGGTACTTCTGTACGAAACTCAAACTTGCCGAGCCACAAATCTGTGATCCTAGCTTTGTGAAACTTCCTAAAAGTCAAGGTCACATTTATTATTAGAACATCGAGCAGCTAACATGACAAAAAATATTCGGAGCCTTTAAATCCTTTCACCTAATTGTCTGAATTATTCGTGTTCACACAAAATTTAGTCGTTGTAGAAGTTTTAAACAAAGCAATCGCCACGTGATAAAGACGTTCGTTACTTTTTGCATTTGCATTTCTTGACCATATACATAACAACTTCAAATACTACCTGCATACAACGGCCTGATAAGTTCATTTTAGCTTACGCTTCAGACGAGTATGGATAATAACACAGTCGATACATAAGTGGAATAATAAAATCCAGCAGATACATATACGAGTATGTATACATTCAAATAACGGTATCCTCGTACCGGAAAGTAACGTTCACCAGCGGTAAATTGCAACAGAACAGAGAAAGACATGAATTTTGGAACATATCTACTTATTTTGGGTATGCTTATTTCAAATTTTTCGCTTAGCAATTTTTTTCGCAACGCTTCCAATGAATGACTGACTAAGCTAATTTGTGAGTTTTTATGGACGCATATTTATCATGAAAAAACTTTAAACCAACGAAATTTTAAACCCGTTCAAATAATAATGATTAGGTACTTTTTCTTTAATAATTTTTGAAATTGTGTTCTCCTGGTGTTTTCTTTCTGTCTCTTATTAGACTTGGCATAATGATAAAATATTTATGATAATACATTTTTTCTAACTTTCATTGGTTTAATAAAAAACAAAGGCTACCATAATTATTTTGGTAAAATATTTCGTACTAGTAATACAATTAATACATAGAAACAATATTATACAGTCTCAGATTCCTAATATATAACTATATTATTCGCGTGACCAACAGTGTTGGATATGGATGAATTAGAATTTAGATTTAAAAAATTGTTATAATCATTTCTATTGTGATAATAAACGACCTCTAAACAATTTTATAATATTTTACGCAGATTAACGGAATGCATAAATATGAACACAAGGGTAAAGTGTCAAAAATGTCATTAGTACGTACTTGTCAGAGTATATTGATTAGTGTTTTTAACTTGTCAGTAGAACCTATGTCAATTTATAGAATAGATTTAAAAATAAGTAATTTGCGAAAAACAATTCGTAATGAATAATCATAAAATCAATGTAACAAAAAAACAACATCGCACCAAATTCAAAATGGACATAGCAGTCTATACTAAATTTCGTGTGTTTTTACGACTGCTGAACAATGAACATGGCCCACATGACCCACATCTAAGCTTATAATGGTTAAATTACTGAGCAAACGGTTTGAACCAATGGTAGGGCAAAAGTTGCGTTATGACGTGATTCCATAGTTATTTTAACCTGCGAGGTCGCTACTGCAGTAGGTCTGCGAATAATTAAGGTACTGTAGGCTACTTTAGTGATCCACCGTTTTCTTTCGAATATAGTAACATTTTCATATATCGCAGAAATTCAAGAATATTGATTAAAGGGTTGATATATAAATTTTGTTTTAGCTGTGATAATGAGTGAAGATATTTCAGCACAGAAGTTTAATTTGGATAATTGGATGACAGAATTGCCAGAACAATTGAAAAATGTTCCTTTGATATATCTAGCAATTCCAGGTATTTTTTTAAAATTATGCGATATTATTATAGTGGATAGGCATGGTGCGTGAAATATAGTTATATTTTTACATATTGCTTAAATTCACACAAAGAGTTATGAAATTTTATTCAACTACAGGTTTTAAACAATTTTTCTATAATAGTAACCAATATGGTGTGTACCTAATTTAATATCTCCTAATTAACATACAATATAATATATCAGAGACAGGATAGTATGTAATATGCCTAATTATGCATGTAGATATTCCATGACTATAGTTTCTAGAACAAAGACTTGTTAGCAATATCAACTTGAACTGAATCTTTACCTGGGATCAGTAACAAATTTATAATAATAATGTCTTGGGATAATTTCACATACAGCCATCTAATCGCAAAAAAAAAAATTTTTAGGAGTCCTTTTGAAGGTAATACAATGCCTCGCTAAAAGAGAAATATCACCTCTCAGTTGTTAGTTTGATTAGAACAGATCCATGCTCATTTTGAAACAGCTGTGGATTAATGTCTCACTGAATTTTCGGTTTTGGTCAGTTTCTTCTTTGTTTTTATCTATCTTAACAAATATTATAAATGTAGTGATTTTAACTATTTGGAAGATAATAAAATTATGAGCCTTAGTCTATTTGAAAGAATAATAATTTTATTATCGTTTCTAATAAACTCACCAATAACAAGCTGTTGTGCATGGTTGTATTATTCTGTATATAATCATTTCTGCCATAGCCACAGAATATAATATTAATTATTACTTAATTCCCTATATTCCAGGAAGTCATGATTCAATGACATATGGTATCACTAGAG
>DWDT01001571.1:0-15544 GCA_018245595.1 Microceris scylla | reverse complement strand
TACATCTACGACTATAATTTAATATCCGGTTTAATATTATTAATATTATTAAACCGGATATTAAATTAATACCAATTCTACACAAGAGATTTAAAAAAGAATCATGTGCTGTGCGAAATCTTGTGCGAAATTAATTTATGCTAAATTGATATATTAAATTTTGATTAACAGTTAATGTCCCAATTTAACGTTATATTTAAAAATTTCCCGCCAGCTTTTTCTTTTATTATTTTTGGCATTCTCACACGATTTTTTCTCTTCATCTAAAAATACATCCACGACTATAATTTTTCGATTTCTGCTTCCATTTTTATTACACTTTCCACATATTTTTCAGTACAAGATGTACCGATTCTGGCAACATCGAGTACCAACGGTCAAAAAGATCCTTGTATCAATTATTATTACATTGCCAGCCTTGTCAGTCTTGCCAGCACTCCTATGTCACGTATACAAATTAGTATAGCAACATCATTAACCTGTTTCAGTCCACTGCTGGGCGTTGGCCTCCTCTGATGAGCATTTGGCCCTTTGCAGAGGGATTTACCCACGATCCCCACAATGGGCATGTGGGTTGGGCATCGCAATGTACATATATAGGTACCTTCTCGCATTCCATAAGCTACTGACCTTCAATAATCAATTTATTTAACAACGCCTAGCTGAGCTACGCTGAAATTTAAATGTACGTACAAAATCTAATTAAAGTTAAATTCACCACTTAACTGATTTTGAAAAATATGGAACAGAATACTAATTTCAACGTTTCCCGCGCTTTTTTTCATTTTTTTTTTCTTTTGCTAACTCGGTTTCATACACAATATGTCAGAGACACGACCTTTTTTATTTTTATTAAAGTTGTATTCAGCCAGGTTTTAGTCTTTGGAATTGTCGTTAGAATTTTATTTTATTTCACAAGTAATATGTGTCATGCGCTGGGAACATTTCATGGTGAATAATGGCATTGTCTCGACGAGTGCACGCTGCGTGCTGGCGAGCTGCGCCGAACGACAATAACTTGAATAAAATGTTTCTTTTAAAATAATGGACATATAAATTTCATCAAACAATATTATTCATAATACAAACTGGGTACAGGATATGTGGCTTATTGTGTGGATGCTATGTTAAATATTGTTATACTATAAATACATTGTTTATGCTTCTCGTGGTACAAAAAATACTCACTTGAAAATCATTAATCCGAATTCTTGATCATGTGAATTGATATGACGATTATTTAAAACACAAGGAAATAAAATGTATAGTTTAAAAATTTGTTCTCATTAAAAAGGCACCAAACAATTTCCGGTTATATTAGTCGGGCTATACACCATGAGTTTTATAACAAATATCTAATTCTATTAACTCCATTTTTAATCAAAATATTCTAATGAAAATAATGAATATGATTATCGTATATGCACATTAAATCCTGCGAAGCGGAAAATACAAAGAACGCACGTCAATATACAAAATGTTGCCCTCGTTTCTCGTGTTTCGCGCGCTCATGGGGTGAAAATACATATTTTCCAACGCTCTCGATATAATTTCCCCTTCGGGCGTTTAGAGCTTCGACTTGTATCGTATATTTTATTGCATTATGCTCGAATAGGTTTTTTTTTTCACATCAAAGAACGTCAAAGAAATAATGCGTAGCCATTTCTATGTGCGCGCGCGATAAGTGAGCCAATTTGTGGGAAATTCGGGAGGTATTACAATAGCTCGCGATGTGTGATATTGGGTGTTCGCCGCCGTGTCCCTGCTGGGTACCGTTGTGTATCGACGCGGCTTGGTTCTGTTTCCGTTACTGTTCAACCGTATTACTGAAGGATATTGTCAACACCGAATCCTATGTATAAACAGCAATATAAAGCCTTCGACCAATAAGTTTGAACAGTTCCTGTCGCTACCCTACTTGATTGCTGTAAACTACAATTATGGAATGGATGAAAATAGTCGCAGAATTGTGTTCATTAAATTCTTTCGTACTTTGTATGTGTTTGTACTTCAATTTGTTTAATACACAAGCGGCATTGCATTACGCTTTCTAAATAATAGTCACCCAGGTAGGTACTTGTGTGAACAAAGGATAATAAAGTTTCTTCTAGACCCCGGGATTTAATGAGAGGGCGATACTCCCCCTGGGCGAGGCTCAGGCGCACGACTTAGAATATTAAGTGGAATCGTTTTCTTACTTTCTTGTTTAAAAAGAACTATGGCCATCTACCTAATGGGACGTTAAAAAGTACCCAACAAATTTTTCACACGCTTTTATTAGCTTTTCGTGTTGCCTCCCTAGTTCAAATTAAACTCTGTTTACATCGATTATAATTTGTTAAATATATACGCGATCTAGTGGAGTATGAATATTTATTGTCTATTATTATTATTATTATTGTAGAAATATACATACATATAACACTTGGCCATCGTGGTAGACTATAGCCTTAACCCGCTCAAAATGAGAGGAGACCCATATTCCAACAGCGGAATTATAATGGGTCGATTATTATTACTACTTTTTTATATACCATACGTGTAAATTTTTGATTTCACCTTCCATTTCTTATATATATATATCGCAAACATGCCTGGAAGCTAATGCATTTCTAATCCCACATCTCATCTGATCCCCCGTATCGCTTCGTCCCACTATCTCTGCTCACCACACGCTCTGATCCACTGCGCGACAATGGCGTCACTGCTGTCCATAGATAGTCATAGATAATACTCGTGTATGTATATATACATATACGTACGTACGTAACATCACGCCTGTAATCCCGGAGAGGGTAGACAGAGGAATGTAGTACACCCCCATGTTACACCAGTTACGTTTAAGTCCCACAATGGAATAGGTGATGCGCCTATTGCCGTACTCCGGGCACACATCCAAACTCTGAGTCACTAAAAGAAATTCTAAATTAGAGAAATCCAATAGTACCGGAACCGTGATTTGAACCCAGGACCTCCCGATCGGCAGTTGCGCTTGCAACCACTAGACCAACAAGGCAGTCGATATACGATGGATACATAACATATATGTACAGCAATACATATACGATAGATATATAACAGTAGTAGATAGTAAATGACCGTGTGAGGTAGTTTAAACCTGCCCAAAAGTGCCTCCATTCTAATGGTAACAGAAAGAAAAAAAATTCTATATTTGTTTTTTTGAAATTCTCTAACAATCACAAGTCAATCTAACACCAATGTTATGAGTTTTATAATAACTTAATATTCTAATATTATGTTAGCGATATTTTCGCATCCATATTTCATATTATAATTAGTTTCAAATACATATTTAAATACATGCAAGTAATTATCCAGCCCGGAGGGATGACGATCTGTTAAAGACTGCGGGCAGATGCTGAATGCAACTAGCCGAGGACAGGGAACGAAGGCGCTCATTGAGGAATGCCTATGTCCAGCAGTGGACTGAGATAGGCTGATGATGATGATGAAGTAATTATATTCAAATGTATCTAATTTTTTTTCTTAAAGAAGCATTGTCCCTAGTCCAATATTATATTAACCACTTAGGCAGCCTACAATGTGGTCGTATAGCAGAGACCTTAGCAGAAACTTGGATATCTCTATTATGACTCCATCTCTTTACATAACCTCAGCTCTTTGTCAAACAGCAGTACCGTAGATGGTTTGATGACGATTAAATTTAAAACATTTAATTTAAATATTTGTTTTACTCAATTCGTTCTCCTTTTAAACAATTATCTTTCGGCTCTAAAACAATGCAGGTCGGAGCAAAGGCGGGGTCTGTGCATGAATAATATAGAACATTCGAGATAGGGAGGCCGCAACTCGAGAATTAAATTATCTTACCTCGTCGTTTGACTGTGTTCTTTATAATTTATAAAAATGTATATAATATATTCTTATACACTGTTTCTTCTGTTGAATATTAAGTATTAGTTACAAAATGTATGCAGAAAATACGTCACTATTACACGCTTTATATTAATTTCATCTGTATGTTTGCTTGTTTGCTTGTATGGATGTATGTATGTAACTTTACTTCGTTTGTTATATATACGAAAAAGATGGCACAAAGCGCCTCTACTTTTTCCACAGTAATAGTAATATTTTTAGCAAAAGCAGAAAGCATGTTTTTCACTTTTTTAACTATATTTATTTTTCTGTCTTCTTTATGTCGCTTTCAGAACTGTACAGTGCGATTTTAACTCTTTATATCTATACATATAATAAAACTGTAACTCATCGCTGTTTGTGCACGCTAAACTCAGAAGCGGCTTATCAGATTTGTATGCAGTTTTCAGGATTATATTGTGATAGGCTTCACTTAACATTTAGTGTTTTTTTCAATTACATCAGTTAACAAATGACGAAGTTCTGTACCAAGAAAAATAGAGCTCAGATCTACATGATCAATCGTCATATCATCATATTAAATAGGGTTCAGCGTAGGTTGGAACCGCGTCAGGTGAACGCGATGCGGCTCCGCGGTTAGGTTAGGTTAGGTTAGCCCGTACGAAGTCGCGGGCACAGCTAGTATATTAATATATGTTTTGTAATATATTACTTTCTTAGTAAAAATTAATATCTTTAACTTTATCTGAGATTTAACATTATTCTTAATAGGAGACTAGTTTGAAAATGTTATGCCTGCATTATTCCCAGGTACTTGCCGTTGATTTTAATCTGAAAACAGTGGTAGTGGAGCTGAACATGTAATGTGGAAACACAGTATTGGGTGTAGTCAAGGCCTATGTAATAAACGTCGAAATCTATCGGTCAGTGCGTCGGCAGACCGGACACAACAATCTAACATGACCGGCGACAGCTGACGCTGTGTAGGCGCGCGTACAAGTGTCTTCTGTTACTGGTTATATAGCGCTAGGAGTGCCACTCGGATCAAGTTCAAGGCGAGATACGCGATTTTATTAGATTACAGCACAAGTTACAAAATAGTATTTATAAACATAGATTCACGTGTGGACGTCAGTATCATAAAATAAATTATATTTTACACAAAACATTAAACAATAAACGCCTTGTGTCACAAGAGGACGTGTTATTATCATTGTTGTGATGTCTTGCGACACGGCGTGACCGACAGACAGTTGCAGAAACAATTGACATTGTTTCAATAAATAAAAAAGCAACTTAATTTGTCAGAATTAATAGGTCGATAGTAAATTACCGCCTATAATGGCATCACATTTTTTGTTTAACACAAATGTCATTCTTCACGGGAAGTCTGGCAGGTGTCTCCCATTTATTCCCGTTAAATCGGACGTACGATATAAAAATGAATGAATAAAAATTCTACGTTCCAAGAAAAGATACTCATAATATGCGAAATTTCAAACGGTGAATTGATGGCGGTATTTTATTATTACTATTATATATCACGCCACATCCCTTAAGGTGTTAGACAGAATGAATCCAGTGCAAAATATCTTCATCTCTAAGGACATTCAGCAGTGGAATTCTAATGGGTTGAAAAAAAAAAAAGGACCTGGCGTGTTTCTTCTACATTCTTCATTATGACTTTCATACAAGCACATCGGTTCCTGAAATTTCTTACTAATATAATTATTAATTAGAATAATACAAGTAATAGATACACAGGATTATCTTAAAACATCAGAAATTCAAGGTGTTATAAATTACAAGCTGATTATTTTCTAACAAAAGTTACATTATTATAAACATAAGTAAGCAATAGTATTCAGTTACAGTAGTGCAAATGTATAATTTTGAATACAATATCTATTAATGAAACCAATTTAAATAGTCAGTTCATTACATCAGCTGTAATTATTTGGCTGTGACTACACCGATAGTACAACCCAAACTAAATTTACTGCTGATGGTATGTTTTAGTAAAAAAATGTTAGGTTACAATAATTACGAGATGACTTTCTTATTTTTAATACTCATAAGTTTTCTCGTTTTCCGTGGCATTTTGCGGTAAGGGTAGTCAATGGTAACAACTCTAAGAACATTCTGGCTGATTAGGATAGAAATGCCTAAGTATTGATTTGTGATAAGCGATTATAATTAACTTACAAGCATTTATTATTACACACTTAAGAGTCTGCAACAAACCATTTATAAAACAGCAGGAATAGAATAGTTTGTAATACTAGCCCAATTAATGTAATGTCGTGTCTCTTTAATTGGTAATTGGTAAAACTTAAATTAAAATGTGGTATAACGCGTGTACCTAATTTAAAATTAAATATATTCGCCGCGTCCACGACGCGACGGACAGGCTTTTCACCAAAACTTTTCACACAACACGTAGTGACGATACAACGATGACAATACGGGACCACTTCCTCGCCGCTCATAAATCATTAAGCCTAATGACACAGCCATAAATAGAAGTAATTTTTAACAGGAACCTTTAACAACCGCCTCGAAAATCACTCGATGATTTGTAACCGCATCTCGAGGAACCGACAAACTTGTATTGACGCTTTGAAACACCGATAAAACGCCCACACAAGCGAAACTGAACTTAAGTGCTTGAACACAGGAGACACGTTTTATTTTAAAAAACCAGTGCGCATTCGTGTATTAATGTTGTTACATCAACAGAAATTAATCTGTTGAAGCTCCCGGTCGCAATCTGTCGTTTTTACTGTTGGTATTAACAAAAGCCTGCGGTGTGTATCAAAGATTTCTTTTTAATAGTTTATTGTACTTCATAAGTAGGTACGTGACATTGGTAACATGGTGCCGGTTTTATTCTTACGTTATTATAGATATTATTTTATTATGATATGTTCCATGAATATCGTATATGTATATTATTTAATAATGTGTTCCCATAATTCACGTGTTTATTCGGGATAACGGACAATTTCAATGTTCAGGTGACTTTATAATACGAGTGTATGCGCAGGATGTCGCCAGCGTTTTTATATCCGTGCAATGTTTCATGATTGTTTAACAAAAATATATATAAATCATGTACACAAAATGTATTCACATCAAAATATTAACATAAACAATTGCACACGAACTTCAACAATAATATTTCCGAAAATAAACAGCGTAAATCAAGTTTTTTTCTGTAATGAAGACTAAGCGGGTTGATGAATTGACAGTCGAATTCCGAAAGCTGAATACTCAAATACACATATCAGATAACGAGTGCATGGGATAAAAGATTTTATTTGTGATATAATAAGGGCGGTGTTCGATTGTTATTGGTTGAAAGAGGGTGTGCGGTTTTGTCGGTTTTATTAAATAGGCGCTGATTTGCGCAAACCGAATTACGCCGGTAAGTGATACGCTCGTTACGGGTTCGTCTGATTCGATCACAGCTGGATTATTAGTCAGCATACGTAAAATTGATTATTGGTATTTAAGAATTCTTTTCCGTTCACATTTTACTTTGAATACCAGCAAAGAACGTCCCACTCCGGGGGTTTGCGGATCAAATCATAAGCGCGCCTTTTCAAAATCATGTGCGTTTAAGATTTGCGTTTTAGAATTCCCGTTAAAATTTCAAGTCAACCTCACCTGCACGTGGTGCAGCCTGCTATAACAGACGAGGCTCTGGCTGACTAAATAGGCATGGCTAAATGCCCTGGCCGCCGACGGACAGCATCGTCAGCGGTGCGAAAAGCTGTGCCCTGCGATCTCCAACCCGCATGCCTAGCGTGGAGATCACGGGCATAAACCCCCTTTTGGGGCGGCCTATGTCCAGCAGTGGACTAAGATAGGCTGGAGATGATGCTGATGATGTTAAAAATTAAAAATATATTTTGTTATCTAAGCATCAAAATATGTTATGTATTTTTATACTGTAATGTTTCAGGTTACGTATTAAATAAATGTATCAGAGAATTGATTCACAATACCGTTGTAAATTGCTTCCTGTGAACCATGGCTGTATTACCTATTGAAAAAACAGCCAGTACAATCACAGATAAGCACCGCACTGCATTTTCATCGACTTGATATACCTATGCAGGCGTAGTGATATCAGGATTATATTACACCTGTTGGTCATAATGTAATTATAAATGCGTTATACTTATTTTAATAACGTAAGTAATCGTAGCGTTGATATACACTTATCTGCATAAAGGTTTAAGTGTGGTGTGACAGAAGGGCCTGGCTTGTGGCACTACCATCCCGTCATCTAGTCGCTGCTATCCCACACAGTGAATAATCCTAAATACTAATGAAATTCTTGACTGTCGACATGCCAAGAACATTTCAGTTTTTTATGATCAATACACCAGATACGTTTCAATAAATAAAATATAAGTAGCCTATGTAACAGACATGGTAGTGAGTACTTGTTCCACGATATAGTAGAGAAAAAATACTAACGCTTCGATAAAAACTTGATAAAGAACTTCGAGCAAAATGAAAGACATCAAAACATTCACAAATCACATTTCTGGCAACATGGACGAGAACAATTCAGTCGCTGGCCAGCAACAACAATGCCATTTCTTCACAAAACATAACAAAAATACCGATAAATAACGATTATACTATGTAAATAGAAGTAATTTGAACATATTACATCGAGATAAACTCGGAGCTACACATATGTATATGTGTATAAATGTTAAAGAACCAGAAATATTGGGGAAACACTATCCCGTTTACTTAATAAAGGGAACCACTTTTCCCACTTGTTGGCAATTGTCTGACGATAGCAAATCATATAAATTGTTACTGGCTAAAGACAATTCCGCCGGGTATAAAAGTTGACAAATCGTTTGATAAAGATGATACATGCTTGCGTCACGGATGTACGCTTTCGAGATATGTAATATATTTTTAAATCTACTCTTACTACATGTTGCTAGTTTCGTTGACCCGGGGAAATTATTTTGTGAAAATATTTTATATCGCATGTATAATGTGTACAGTATCAAACCGCGACAAGCATATCTATGTCAATAATTAAGAGCACATTTCACAGTACTTAGATATCACAATGTGATTCAACTGACCAATTGATAACACTGTTTGCATGTTTACAGATTATGCAAAGTAACAGATATTAATTTAAATATAAGCCGCATCTAGTCAAAGCGAGTTATGATACATCCGTGTACAAAGATAACCCAGAACAAACAGTTCAGTTGTCCAAATAAACACAGTGCACGCGCCCAGCTTCACTCGTAACCCAATAAGCGGCGCTTCACTTGATTGCAATCAGTGCTGTATCGATGGAATGTAATTGCTGTGTGTTTGTACATATACTCTCTTTTATGGAATAATGCCAATTGCCAGATTGCCAGTAACATTACCATTCAACTTTAACCCAGATGAAAAATTGTCTAATCAAGTATCTGTTCATTGAACTTGCTCGATTTATTTCTGGTTAGGAGATAAATTATGATTGTAATGTGTCATCATCATTAACTGATTCACCGTGCCAATCTTGGACGAGGGATTTTACAGGACAAGACGAGTTAAGACCATAATCTTTTAAATTGTAAATTAATCTAATTAAGAAATTGAATATTTAATTATGGCGTTCTGGTTAACTAGGTACTTATTAAAAATAGCAATAGAATATGATTTGTGTTCGATTCGCGGCTGTTTCTTTGATTATTTTGGATCAAGACAAAATATTTATATAAAGAATAAATTAATACACAAATACATTGGCAGTTCCAATGATAAAGTGACGTTTATGTCTGCGTGTTCTTTGCTGTGAGACGGCATTAAAACACCATGACAAGGTTGCATTCGAATACTGAAGATGGATTCCATGAATAAATATTGCATGTTAATATTTTAGCTACCGATTACAGGTTTAACTGTTCCTCCCCTTTTGCTTCGTTCCAAGAAGTGGATGACGATATTAGTGATAATAGTATCTCATGTTGATGAGCTGAAATATTTTTATAGATAATATATGACCTGTATGTGATATATAGTATGATATGTAATATATTTTTTCCGGATACCTGACTGGTTCTGGACCTTTCCAAAATCCTTCTTCATGAACTCCGCCCAATTGCAACGAGTTCGCGACGAAGACTGTTTCCGATCAGTAGCAAGCCGAATCGCCAGAATTCGCGAAACTGTAAAATACTACATATATTTCAATAGTAGGTACAAATGTGACATTCCTTCATAAACAAAAGTGGGTTACGGAGTTGTAGGGTTTCCTTGCTGGTCGTTCTCGAAAGTTTTACGTACGATGACAGTGTTTAAAGAGTCGTCAACAATAACGGAATATCTATAAATATGAACATTAAAAAGTGTTCATTTTAATAAACATCGAAATTTATTTCTCCCATTTCAATCCGAAATATATTGTGTGTGAATTTCTGGGAGTTTCTGGACAAAAAGGCGAACTGCTGTTCACTTTAAACAGACAATCGGGCATGTAACACGGTTATATTTCGTAGAAAAACCAAAAAGTAGTTTCATACTAAAGTCATATATTCAATGCATGAATATAATACATGTACCTATGTATGAAAAGCCAGCTATTTCACACACGCGAGGCAAAAACCTTAATAGTAAATCAACTGTACTTTATACCGAGAAAGTACGCGCGGAAGTACTGGGAAGTTTATTTCATACATATGTTCTTGCTTTATAATATTTATGACTTAAATGTTCGCAGAAACGATAGACGTATATCAAGGGAATTATAAAAATATGACTATTCGTGAGATACAAATGTAGGCGGAACCTTGTAGGTAACAAGTAGGTTTTTCACATAGAGCTGTTATAAAAACTAAATTCCTATAAAATGCAGAACGCATTTTAATAATCAACTATATATTTACGGAAACAAAATAGAACATTTTGTATAAGAATACATTGGTCTAAGTCACATAACACATAAAAAATAGGTACATAAGTGACATAATTGTTAAAAACAAATTAATTAATAATAGACTTATCAAAATCTGATTACAATGACGTTTTCATAACTTGGAATATTGACTAAAAATTTCAAAAATTAAGGAGACATGTTAATAACACGTACTGAGTACCTACGTACGTAAATAATATTGATCTGAGTAATGTTTGGATTCCATTACACTTGATCCATTTAGTAAGTACCTACATAATGCTTATAAAAAGAATTATCATGTTTTTAAAAATAGTTGTGCTATTGAATATAATAGTTTTGCAGTAAGTTTCGATACAAAATACAATGGCATGAAGGCCATTAATTTAACAAATTAATTATCTGGTTTCAATTTTGTGACGAACGTCAGGTTTTCATTTTATGAGTACTACCGGATATTGTCGCCAGGCGAAGTTATGAAGGCCGCTAGAACTAGCAGGCGGAGACAATTGGTTAAAAAACGGTTACATCCGTCAGAGCAACGATATATCCACTACCAGTTGTAATAAGACTTCGCTCTTACCTAAAATTGCTTTATTATTGTTACTCAGTCACTCAGTCAAGTAGTGGTCAAAATTCATCGGCAACTTAGTATTTAAGTAAGTATTTAATGAATGTCGCTAAGTATGTCAAATGTTATAGGTGCCCTTATAAATATTTAGTCGGTGTTACTGGTTCACCAAATATTACTATGTGTTTGAAACAGATGAAACAGACAGAACGTAAACAATGATTGTTTTTATTTTATTTAATTTGATGTAAACGTAACTGATGAAACTTGGGAGTGTACTACGCTCCTCTGCCTATCTCTTCGCGGTCTACATGCGTTATGTTACGTTAATTTGATGTATTTGTAACACATATATTACCTATCAAAAAGTTTTAGTTTCTTGCATTCCGTTCCTGTACAAACTTTAACTATGCTAAATATAACAATATTCTGTAAGCGCAATATTTTTAAAAGGGTACTTACAAAGATCTTTCACGCATTACCTACCTATATGTAATTTATTTATTGAATTAATTACCTATATCTTGAAGACTGAAATAAACAGTGGTCATGTTTCAGTTCAGATCAGAGAAAGTAATAAAAGAAGGAAACAAAGAAGTAGCTACTACATTTATATATTGGATGTATCAATAGTAAAAACTGCATTTAATTGTAAAATTGTTGCAATTTTCCACTTATTTTACGACGCGTCTATTTCAATCGCGCTACAAGTGCACGGTCTCAATCTTCAGTAAACTCCGCCCATTTAACTAAACCAGTTTCCGTACGTTACTTGTGGAAAGCAAAAACGTCGGCAGTTCCCTGGAAAAGCTATATGGGCGGGCGATGTTGCCAGCAATCTGCCTTGATAAGTAAGATGGTGGTACTAGTGCATCCACTAACACGTACCCCGCGGCGCTGCTCGCGGCTTTTCACCTATATTTCGATAAGAACAACGTATTGCGATAAAGTAGAAGCTAAATATGTGCTGAAATTATGTTAAAACGAACGTCTGCACACTTCATAATTATTTTCCAATTCAACTATTAATTTTTAATCGAACAATAATATAAAGCAATATTGAAAATTATATTAATTTGTAACATTTATAAAGAACCCTAAAATATGTTCTGAAAGTAAATCTATTTTCTCCGAAACTTTTATATGTTCGATAGCATTTACAAATTAAATGAGGGTTCTCTATAAAATCGAATAAATACTGCACTTTGCTCTCTTGCGCTTTGTGAAACATGATCACGTACAACGACTAGTGTTGACTCGTTATTTTAACAATGGAAGTCAGTCAGATATTTTTATAAACCTGGAAATCTAATCTAAAACGATGTCCTTAAGATTTGTATTGGTCAAAGGTGCACGAGTGGTACTTTAATGTTCGGCACATATTATGTAAGGTATAGGTACACATTACTCGTACACACCGAACATTTTCGTACACATGAAGAAATTTTTTTTCTGTCTAAAAGACCAATTTGTATGCAGAAATAACAGCTAACATATGCAAGAACTAATGTTGAAGTTAAGAATAAACATTTTCAGTCGTTTACTCTATCTGCCTTGGAGCTTTATGAAGCAGTACTCTCCAAGTGTCTAAAAGCTTTGTGAGACTTTATCCGAACACATATCACAGACCCCTAATAAGGCCGTAAGCACATCAGCATAAAGTCCGCATCCATGTTATGGTGTTGTTGTGTTATATACTATTAACATTTACAAGTAGAGACGAAACGGCGCGTAAGCAACGCGAATACTTCTCGTTCATTGAGATTTTTCGAATGTGTACGGCAAATTTTATACCGTGGCCGTGAGACACGTAAGGCAAGCGACGTTCTTGGTAACCGACGTACGTACGTATGATCAATATGTGACTTTTTACCGTGGCCCCCTACTCTTGGTAATAAATAAATCTGTTTCTTCAATAACAAAATATTTAATTGAATTCATTATTCCGTTCTTGTGGTTTACACGTGTATAAATGAAATATTGTTACTTATTGAAAAACATTATTTATTGCATCATCAACCCTTTTGTGGTTCCTCTGTTGGATACAGGTTTCATTCTAGAACGTGAGGGGTGAAGGCCGTAGTCTCCCATGCCAGTTAAACCTACTTTTACAACCTTTGTTTCGTTATGGAAAAAGTGTCATGAAAAAAATTTTTCAATATTTTCTCTATTATTTCATTTCAAAATTTGTGTCCGATTTCATGATTAAAAAGCGAGTATAGAATTATGTACATTTAGAGCGATTTTGTATATTTATACCAAACAAAATTCATAGACACCATTAGTAAGGGAGACCACAGGTTCTGCTGAGCATACCAGACACTGACAACCATACTTACGCCTGTGAACAACGCTGTTATCCGACGCAATTAGCTTCATTACGTCTATTGTAGTTGTTATCTCATGGCGGCGATCGGTTCAAGCTATTTAGAACTTTATTACTTTAACATAGAGGTCAACTGAGATGCAATTTTAAGACACAAGAGCTATTAAAGGCATGGTGATACATTAATGTCAGCATTCGTAAGGTTTAGCTGCTTCAAACACTTGTTTTATTACTGGAGTGGTGCGATAATGGTTTGAGCTGAAATTGCTGCAAGCGTTGATAGAATAGTTTGTCAACCTGCACTTCATCACCCTGGCGTGTAAGGCCATAGGCTATAACATTCATTCTGAGAGGAGACTCGTGTCTAACAATATAAATATAGAAGGGTTATTAATGCTGGTAACAAATTCGATATTATTTAAAAATAAGTAAATCTGGGAAACCATGTTTTCTATATTTTTGGTCAGTTTTGTCGGATTATTAGAAGGGACGAAAAATGTTTAATTTATTTAAAACGATCTGTACAAATGGAATAATTGTTCAGATTTGAATTTACACTGCACAACTCGAATAGCTTTAACTATGAAGGTAACGAATAGCAGAAAAAAGATTTAACAATTTTTAAACGATTAATTATCAAGATTATAACTTGGTAAAGAAAACTAACATTTAATTGGTTTACTTACTCTCGTCTCTCGTTTCATCCCATCATCTCTTCCATCGCTTGTAAAGTGTCGGTGGTCAGACCACAAGCGCAAATGCACTGAGTTAGGACAACTACGGGTTATAAGTGCAATTAATATTTTCTTCATATTTATGACAGAACGGTAACGATAATATTTTTTTTTAAACTTTCGAGATGTGCGTTTTACGTTGCTCTTCGTGTATATTGGTTAATCCGCCCAACACGATTAACCATCAGTCCATTACGGTTTTTGTCCAAATCCTCATCAGAGCCTCGTCTGTTGCACAATCATTGTACAGTGAGGGAAGATTAGACTCCTATGATAGACATGGGAAGCCTTTATACCCCCATCATTTTTCTGTAGGTTACAAAACTGTCCTAATGTTATATTGTCCTACATCGACCACTGGTCATTTTCGAACGATGATGTACTCAAATCAATGTCTACATAAATCAATCACACTCACAATGAACTGATAAATAATAAACAGTACTTTCATTTCATTTGTATGGCAATTACGACAAAAATATGTTCAAGAATTTGTCTCATAGTATACATTTTGAGTTAGTTTTATGGGTAATTGATAATAGGTCCGGTATACTAAGTACCTACATGACCATATATAATAATCAATTTTTTTTAATGAACGTTTACAAATTTTAGTCTGTATTAGAAATTATTGTCTTATAAATGCTGAGATGTACATAGGTGCTGCTTATAGAAGCCCAAAGTTCATAATAGTACCTACTTAAAGAATTTTCTAACAAGATGCGATAATACATTTTGCTCATCCTATCAAAGACCTAATCATTTCTATATAAACATAACAAACTAAGAAACGGTGTACGCGGTGTACGAAGAGTGTTGCAATAAAAAACCCGCCACAATGTACAATTTTACTGTGGAACATTATCTTAACTTATATAGCTCATGGAACAGTCAGAGGTCCTGGAAACCAGCGTGCGTATACAAAAGGGTGATGGATGTAGAAGAAGCACGTCAGGTCTGCAAGGATAGTGTAATTTGGGTCTCGGTTCTCGCAGCCTACCCCATAAGGAAGTTAGGGTGCGTTTCCACCAGGGATGAGCGAGGATGCGTAGCGAGGATGCGTAACGAGGAATGTGTTTGTTAACAACCAATAGAATCCCTTCCTTTACCTAGCCTCGCTCAGT
>DWDT01001570.1:0-15545 GCA_018245595.1 Microceris scylla | reverse complement strand
CTACTATACTGATTATTATGAAAATTGGTATGTATATGTATTTGTATGTTGGCGTAACAACGCGCGCCGGGTACAGCTAGTGTACCTATAAAATACGTTAGGGAACGAAAACGTAGAAAATACTGTACATTTTAAACATTAGAACAAATTTAAAATAAGTTTTTCTGCAACAACAATATCTATTTACTGATGGAATTTTCGTGAAATAATGAGGGCATAGGGTTGGTAATTTAAAATAAATCGCTAAATTCTCATTGTTATGCACATACGAGTACACATTATTGCAACCGATCCGTCCAAATTGTTGGAAATTACACGGGTAAGTTACGATCCCGTCCCTTCCAAGTTTTGTAGACCGCCCTAAATCCCTTTGACGTAGTTTAATGATTGTCACGTAACTACCATTTAAGATGCCAATCGAAGAAGTCCTCAAAATATTTCACGACAGCTCATTAGTATCGTGCCCCAAACATGTTTAAGGAATACACGACAGACTTTGTATATTAGTGCAAACGAGCCGCCAGACGTATCAGGTGTAAGTTTATAAGACATAGCGTTTATTTTCGCGTGAAATCTGCAAGAGTACTAAAATAAATACATATATCAAGGTACGTATTTCCCCCTCTTACACTCACTTTCGTAGGGAACCAGTCATTAACCTCCACTGCCCGCCGGGACTCAGGTGTGGAGTTTTATTTTGCTTCGGCGAGCATGACTTTCACTTTCACAAAATAAACTACGAGCTAGTTTCTTCTTAAATGTATTGCACATTAGATTTCTTATGGTCTTAGAAAGTAAGAATGGGTGACCTTGATACGAGTTGATAGAATTCTTTAAAGCTTATAATTTGTTGCTGGGTAATAATTATCGTCACATACTCATGGCTGTTTGTTGGCGAGGTTTTATATTATTTACACATATGTACATATGTATATGAAAAGCAAAGGAATTTGGATTTTACAGTCTTGTTAAGGTTTCCCGCTGGAAGTTTACGAGCGGTTTTGAAATATCTGACATTTAGAACTCCGACAAATTTAGTTCTGTTACAATTTTGTTACAAAATGTTACAAGTAATAATAATTAAATACTATAATTTTATTAGTAATGTTAATTTTTTATCACAACTAGTTAAATGCTATGAATTAAATTCGAAACATTTTAATCATCATCATCATTATCAGCCTATTCCCGTCCACTGCTGGACATAGGCCTCTAAAATAGCATGCCACTGAGCTCGATCTTTAGCTCTTCGCATACAACCACTGCCAGCCACTTTGCCTATATCGTTTTATTCATGATCAAGATGTATTATAATACAGTCACTCCATGAATGTCAAAGTCGTATTCATACAAATCAATACTTCATTCACTTTACACGCTGTGCAATTTCCGTAGACCCACATATAAAATCCACACGAAAAAATTTTACATTTGCTTCAATGTATTGATAATGGTTACATTGGGTAAGTATTTTAACATTGTGATTTTGGCATGGAGATGAGCAAACACAAGATAGCTGGTCAAGTATTTATTTTTATTTAGTCTTCATTATTAAACTAAAACTAGGTTATAAAATGTGGACCTAATACATAGACCAGTTTTTCTAGGGTTATGATGAGATAATATACCCTTTGTGCAGATTTCCTCATGATGTTTTCTTTCCTGCCGTTAGCAAGTGTATACACACACAAATGAAGACATACTCGTACATACGTAATTCATAGTAGGATGCAAATATTAATGTGTTCCCTGATTCAGGTGTATCGCTCACCTGACTGACGTTTCATTTTCGTTTGTTTATGCAACATCCGAGCCAAAAATAAGACATTTAGCGCAATGTTTACGAAATTCTCGCATTAATCGCTTCGTCATGCTACTGTTGCTATGCTGTCACCATTTCTTTGTTCTAGTACCAGTCTGATTTCACAATCTTTTTAATCAGAAAAAACACGTAACATTCATGAATACAGGTTATTAGGGATTAATCCAGATCGCTACATTTTGTCTAATAAGATTTGCTAAGATATTACTAATGACTGATGTGTACTCATAAAAACGGACCAATGAAATTTTACATAACATCAAGCCTGTATTTCTCGGAAGGGTTAGGCAGAGAAGTGCAGGGCTTCTTAGTTTCATTTTCATGTGATACGTCTCATGAGCCTATTACTAATAATAAAAAAATAAATACAACAACTCAAGATTAACTGTTCAAGTGAAACTAGAGAATGGTGTTTAGGTTAAGTTTTCGATTCAGTTTTATATAGTTGTAATACAATACCGTCTGTTTATACTCATGAGAATTCGTTCCGAGATAAAATTAGAGCATATCGATATTAAAAAACTACATATTTTGAATTTGTTGCAATGTGGTCATATTAAATGTAATGTACTTCTTATAAATACAAAAATGTTCTAAGGATTCGTCTTCTACATTAACAAGAATCTTCGATATTTTAAATAGCAATTTTAGACCATTGCTATTTACATTTTATTTTAGAGTAACTTTGTTTGTTTATGATATTAACAATATATTTGTGTAAAAAATAGAAAACAAAAAAAAATGCAAAGACAAAAATATACTTAAAAATCCTTAAAAATGTAGTTTTTTAAAGCTTCAATAAATGATCATAGCATAGAAATTAGTCACATACATACGTATGTATGTAGTAACAAGACTTTTCACTGGATCATCTCGAACTAACAATTAATATATTTGAAAGGGCGACCTCAGACGAAAATGATGCTTTTGGAGGTTCACGACCTGGTACTTAAAGAATTGCACTCGTATGTTTTTATTCACTCGTTTTATTACTAGTCACTGAAACCTTTTGTTATTACTGAATTGATATACCCAGGCATTTAAAACGAAGTGCAGTTCACATGTGGGACCACCTCAGGGCAATAACTTACTTTTAATATGTACTGCCTTCGATACAGAAGCGTAAAGCTATAAAACCAGCGCAAGGGACTGCCTGAAAAAGTGTAGCACAGTTTATCACAGGTGTACAGTAAAAGGGCGCGTCCAGACGACGTCGATTGATAGCGGGATACAGCGGCGACGACAACCTTCGGGGGTTTACGACCGGCAATAGGAAGACTACATCGCCTTTGTTCTGTTGTGAAATAAACGAGTGCATATTACGTTTACCTAAACAAAACGTAGCTAGGCGCTTGAGTTTGTTCGGGAACTCGTGGTACGAAAATTTGTTTTTAATTTAATATAACTTTTAAATTAGAGCGAAAAACCTAATTACTTGTAAAACTATTAAGGAAACATTATATTGTAAAATCATTAAATGAACTTACATATATTGCTGTTAGGTCTTGTCCCCAGCACTTACACTAGACTTTATCTAATTAGCAGAAAGGCCCTCGAGGCATGCTAGCGGGCGCTAGTCCGCCTGAAACCTAATTGATAACGCAGTATTAAATTTACCAATACTTTGCGGTCATTTATTTTTATATAGAAAAGTGAAGCTGTAGAATTTTATTAGTTTGATAATGGCCACATTTTGGCCGCAACTGAACATTAAAATAAATAACCCGAAAACTTAAAATTACTTTTACTACGCGATTACAGTTTTGCGGTGACTCTAACATCCTGTGTTAGAATTTTAAAACAAGTTAGAAGTTACTAATTTACGAACTTGGAGGCTATGCCGCTGCTTTAGTTTTGTATTACTTAAAACAACTTCGCCCAATGTAAAATAAAGCTTCATAAGAGATGTTCTTCTTTATTTAATAATTTTATCCACTACAGCATCAATAATAAATGATAACATATGCACATATGTACATTTATTTGTATATAAAGTAATTTGTTTCTTTACATTAATATAACTGGTGAAACGAGGGAATATTACACTCCTCTGCGGAAATACAGGCAAAACCTCGGGGAAATACATGGGTTTTGCTATATTATGGCGTAACTGTAAATAGCATTTACATAATATTGTGTTTTGGTATCAAGTAGCGGATAGTGTCGGATGGCGTAAGCTAATTCTAACAAAGGTTTGTGAAGGTAAGAATGTGACACTGACAAATGTGAGCTACTGGCGGCCGTGACGTGGGTCACACTCGCCGCAAACGAATAAAGGATCTGCTTACACGTACATTTATGTCGCACTTCAACCGCGATTCGAATTAATGACCGCTGGGGTCATAGCGCGGCCCGAAAGGTGTGGTGAAAATATTTATGTTTCCCATTGAATGAATTGAGTTCTTGTTTAATCTTATTTTGGTGTTATTTTCTCTCAGCAAATCGTATAACATAAGTACTTAATTAACAAAAATACGTTCAAACCCTATTTGTAGAGAGATAACGTTAGGCAGATGACGTAATGTGTGTATATTATAAAGCCAAGTATAAAAACGTAAGTACTATACGTATATATAAGTATACAATCGAAGCACCACCGTTACCCCTGTTTGTACCTTGAAATAATTGTTAACATCACGCCTCTATTTCCCCGAAGGCTTAAGAAAAGGAGTGTAGTACTCTCACGTTTCACCTGTTCAGTTATTTGTAGGAGTACGTCCCATGGAATAATGAACGCTTATTTTAAAAGTTTCAAATTAATCGTGAAGGTTGGCTGGTGATAGGTTTAGGCTGTCGTTGAGTTTTGACTTTTGTGCTCTGTTTCGGGGGTCTTGCTCATAATCCCCGCGCTGGGCATGCGGGATGAGGATCGTTTGCTACATTTACGAAGTTCGTTTCTTCACAAAGTTCTGTTGTTCATTTGTATATTTCAATATCATTATTTAGTTCAATAGTTTAATCCGGGCCGAATGTCTTCCCAGAAAGCATATTTTTTCCACATCTTAATCACCTTAAGCTTTCTAGCAAGAAAAGGCTCTACTTTGTTAAAATAAATCGGCCCACAAAACAGACTCACAAAAGATTGTAGCAAGACAAGCTTTCAGTAATAATATCCCTACATACATATGTAAAAGTTTATTTGAATGGAACAATTACCTAGCTACGATTATAAGTCCTAGTTTGGTTTTTATATTTTAGTAAGAAAAAGTACAAATGTTGAGCAATTTTCTTAACTAAGCTTTACGTAAACTACATACTCGTATACAAAAAAAAAAATTAAACAACATCGATTTTTAAATTTAAACACAATAACACTTTTAAATACTGCTAAAATCACAATATGTCTTTTCCCAATGTACTCGTATGTAGGTACCTACACGCAGCTGCGACGTCATCACACAAGTTTTAAGTTGTCATGCACCTGTCATATTTAGGTACGTTTGGCTTTTGGAATGTTGCATATATTTTGAACTTTTGATCGTGAATAACACTCAATATATAAATTAAATCAGGGATTTAGATATAATATTAAGGACGTTCAAAACCGATATATTCTGATACCGAATTTAACCTCCATTACTGCTCGGTACATTTGTCTATTATAGGTTGTTACCGTTGTCAATAATGCTACGAACTAATTGGGGTAGAATCCACTAACCAGTTGAAGTACACACTGAATAAATGATTGTTTTGATTGCGACCCACATCAAAGTAGCAGATTATTTGACAAGCGTTCACTTATCATACACGAAGATTAGCACTTTGGGTATATTCACAGAAAACTGAATTTACTCAGTTTGCTTGTAAAATTAACACTAAATCTTATTTCATCTGAATCCTTTGTATGCAAACGAGAATTTCGGAATTAATTTCTACTTTGAGAATTATAATGTTTTGAGATGTCCCAAAATCATAATACCTATTATGATATTTAACAAGTGTTTAAGCGGCGGTTATGAAGGCTTAGTATAGAATATATTCTTGTCAATTTATTTTAAGTTCTAGTTTGATTTGGTTTGATTTAAAATGCTTATGACAAATCTGTTTACAAAGTTCAACTGTAAAGTATCGTTTGCAAATTTAAATTCACTTTGACTTGAACATTTCGAGTCGTAACCTCTTTTTTCACTGAAACAGACTCGACTTCGATTTAAATCATTCCGTTGTACGTAACCTGAATTCGTCTTCGTCGTAATTCCACTAAACCGGAGTTTTTCTCCAGAGCAAAGGGATGATTTGGCTGAAGTATTTTGATTTTTTTTTTCGACGATTTGGTAGAATTTGTACCTGTGTCTTGTACAAATGTTTGTATTACTATTTATATTATATTTCAACGGCCATTTGCATGCGTTATGTAAGAAATCTTTATCATTATCAGAATAACAAAGTAAACAATGTGTGAATGCATAATTAATGCCATATTAAAATATTCAATGTTAACATCAAAAACTTTCGACTCACAGGGAATTTAGCTACAAAATAGGGTGGGAACACTCAAGCGGTATTAAAATTTTAGACGAAAGTAATATGGCGTGCTATTATGAAGACTATACGAGAGACAGTTAGAGACAATGAAAACGCTTGTCAATTATTCGGAAGTCGTTGGAAAATGGAAATCTGCCTACAAGGCTTCACGAAAAGGGATTACAGTGAATATAATTTAGAATCTCTCCAAATCTACTTCTCTTCAAGCACTTGTATCAATACAGAGCAGTTAAATCAATTGAATGGAAATTTGGAACAATTGGAAGGAGGGGACCTGATTACTCAGGGCTACGAAATTGATCATAATTTGACTGGAAAAAAACAGAAGAATTTTAGAGAAAAATATTGTTCTCTTATCACAATTCATTAAATCTCTTAATACGTAACATCACTCCTGTAATCGTCAAAAGAAAAGGCAGAGGAGTGTAGAACACTCCCTCGTTTCACCAGTTAGGTTTACGTCCCATAATGAAATAGGTGGTGAGCCTATTACCAAACATAGGGTTTCAGTCCCTGAGTCACTACTACTAGTATTAAAAATCTGAAACAAAAAATCCTATAGTACCCAATCCGGAATTTGAACCCAGGACCTTTCAGAAGTGCATTAAGTCTCATGAACATGAATAGGAATGACAACAATAATGTGAGTTAACAAGTCCAGTTACTTGTTTGTTTCATATTATGCATGATTACCGATTGTAGTGATTTATTCCGATTTTCCAAGTCCAAATATAATATTGAGTTTAACTGGAACAGACTATATCTTGGCTGTTAAAATATATACCTACCAATAAATAATATATTTAATATGTATATTGTTTGGTTAAATTAGCTTTAAATATATTTTCTTATATTCTTCATTTTGATCATCACACCGATGTGTTATTACGCTTTGGGTTCAATTCTCGCCTAAGCACATTTATGTATGTATGTGAATGATGAGTGAGTTTTGTATTCTAAGGTGTAGTTCATTATTTGTATTCTTATATTTGTATGTATTTCTATAGCACCAACAAGAAAAAGAAGCCTTGTGTTTAACTTTTAGCGTGGGTAAAAAATAAAACGAAATAATGAGGCCCTTGAAAGTATTAAGAAGAAATTCTCTAAAAGTCACTTATTTCGCAAATTTTTTTCGAAAAGTGATTCGTGATTTTTTTCATTAACATATAAATGCATATTTCTCATTTCTATTGAAGTTGCTGCTTATAATATTTTAATTTCAGATTGCATAATTCGTATCCCGTCTGTACTTTTATTAATATACTTTATATTTGTTTGGAGCATGTATGTAATACCTTAATAGTATTTTTAATGTTAATGGATATGAACCTTTTGATAATTGCGTTTATCAAAATAGTAGACAAACACAATTATATTAGGGATGATATAAAACATTACGAGTATGAATTTTCCAAGTAACACATGGTGAACGAAATTATGTAGAAGTGCGTACGATTCCTGTCGTCGGCAGTGAGACAGGTGGCTTATAATTAGGGGAACCGAAGGCCGCCAGTCGTCACGGATTCAACCAGAAATTGAATCAATTAAAACTTTACGAACGATTCTAAAGCCCTTCTTCGGGGCTCTGATAATATCAGACAAAATTAACGTCTGTTTACTGATTATTGATTCAGATCGCGCTGGTGGAATTGAAATGTCTTTTGTATCGTGAATAGTGCCGAGTCAGATTCTCTGTTCGAATTATTTCGGGACGCTCTCGATTTTATAATGTCGTCGGCTTTCCTAAAATAATCAATGAATTCCAAAATCGCTATACGAGACCAATACAATCCAAAAATATATTGAGTTTGGCTTATGTAGCAAGAAACAATACTTGCGTTTTTACGTCTATAATCCAAGTATAAGAAACACTAAGCTCGATTCTTGACTTGATATTATACACAAATAAAATTGTGCCTCGTATATTTGGAGTGATGTTTAGCAAGCAGTTTATTTTATTAATTTCGTTCACATCGTAAGGCGACCCCAGACGGCTTAGAAGTCTCTACACACGGATTAACCTCTAACAGTCACGTTAATCAGGTGACTTTTATCTTTTAGGAAAAACCAAAGTAACGTTGGGGAGGATTTTATTCGAGAATTCAACATATTGACAACCTGCCTGCCATGCAAGGTTTCAACAAATTGAAAAATGTTTAAAATATGACAGATATTTTGAATCTATGGATAATTTATTTACATAATTATTACTAGTATCTATGTATTTGTTATCTATTCGAACACTGTAAGATTGTAGCACGTAGCAGTAGTAAATTGTACGACGAGCTACTTGTAAGGCCGAAATGATAATAATGACGCTTATTATATTCCTAGATTTTTAATCGTTTGAATCATTCAATAGTATTTGTTTCTGGCCTTATGACATCGTGATTCAGAGTTTCTTTAGTGTGAATTTGACTGTAATATTCTAGACTCAACAATAAATTCAATGCTTCTGTGTCGCCTCACTACGGTTATTATTGTTATAAGTATTAAAGTGCTAAACAAAATAAAGCGAATGCCAGCAGTTGCACTGGAAATATGTATTACTGAAAACATAATAACATTTTGTTTCTCCGCGGCCGGTAGAGTAAGACGTTGATACCAGAAATAGTACTAGGACGAAAAAATAATGACTGTTGAAAATAGAAACAATTACCGGAAGTAATAGGAGCAGAAATAATAGAGTACCCAGATGTTAAAGTTGACTAGAAATACTCGCGAGGGAAGCATTTCGGTTCGTTTTCTACTAAATCGTCAGCTCCATACTACTATTTTGTTCGGCTTATATGTACAATGGTCAGTTAGGAGACTTTAGAATTCGTTATTGTAAATTAAATATGGAGATAAGTGGAGCCAACGGTGTAGTTTTAACGGTGTTTTAGTTTAGATAGGGAAGCATTAATAATTTCTTTATAGACCACTCACACGTCATCCACCATTTACGCTTCATGCAGCTAACACCGTGTAGGTATATACACGCATAAATACGTAAACACGTAAACACAAATATAATTATGTAGGTACTATACAAGATATTATAAGATATAAAGGATACATATTGAGGCAGTCAGACTGCCATTCTTTGGGGTTTCGAGTCACAAAGAATACGGAAAAAAATCCTTTAAAGTAATGTATATACATAATGTAACTGCGAATATATAAAGTAAAAGTTAACAACTCTGTAATTTGAGTGTGAAGTTACGTATGTATATCTTCAGGTGTGTAGTTGTCTTTATCGTAGCAGAGGCATTACTTAATTTGATGTGTAAATTGCCCCAAGGTATGCTTACTATTATTAAATGATATTAATTTATCTAATCTGAGCCACGGTTAAGTCCGGTGTATGGCAGTTCGATTCGATTTCGATTCGACATTAAATATATGTAATTAAATCATATCTTCTCAACGAATAGACCAATTTTAATGATGTATAGACAAAAAATTATCTAAGATGATGAAATACTTCAATTTTCATAAGTATTCATGTAATCACATGAAAAAATACATGTAAATTATGTAATGGGTATTTAATATTCTTTATAATATAAAAATGCTTTTTATAGCTTAGCTGTTATAAATAGATATACCCCCTCGCGAACCTTTTTGTAGATCTTTTTTATATACATATGTAACGGATTTACTCACGTGCGTTTTTCAGGATAGCCCGACTAGTTACGGACCTGTTCGAGGTCTTTCATTATGAGCTAACGCCGTTTGCAGAGATGGTCTCGGCGGAGACTCCGCCAGACAATCTCCGTGAGTTAATATTAGGCTTAATAATATTTACTGTTACTTTCATTAACTTAAGCGTTTTTTTTAATATGTCTTTCTTTTTTACCATGAGTGTGTGACTATGGATGTCGCGTAGCGCCCGAACCAGTACCACATCCATTACCAACTCCGTATACCACGGATACTCAGTTATACTCGTAGTAACTAAATGGTACATAGTGACTAGGCCAAGGTGTTAAAAGTCCTAGTGCTTTAGTCCTACCGAACACTGGCCAACTACTTGTTTTCTACAGTTATTCCTACAGTCCTATTAGATGTACAAATGCAGATTTCCATTCAACCACGGCCGTTTATCAGCTGCTTGCCCATTTGCTGGCCTCTTAACGCAAATAGTTCACTAGTTGGGTAGTATTAAAGGTCGTATTTTACAAAATTTCTTTAATTTTTATATCTGCCTCTTTTAAAATATGTTGTATACTAATTAACCCTATTTGTTTAAACTTATCAGATATAATATGGGTGTCCTACTAATAATACGACAGTCTTCTTCAAAATATCAAGCTTCTACTACGTAATCGTGATAAATAAACGAAATCCATTTAGAGGTTCCAAAGAAAAGACAGGCGCCAACAGACTGGCTGACGTTTCAGACGACTTTATTTTATACGACGTAAGGATAAATTTAATTATAAATCTTCAGAAATCGGGCCTCAATCAGAATTTAATCAGATCGCTGTAGAAGACAGTTTAGCTGTGCAAACAACATTTCAATCGGGATCGGCGCCTGCCCTCCGTACACGATTGCTCGACGTCGTCTGCACGGATCGCCGTCGCTCTTCATTATGTCACTGACATACCGTTCCCGCGAATCATTTACATTATAACCATCATTAATTATATTAATTCACTTTCATTAACATTATCATTGTGATCTTCATTAATTAACATTAATACTCTTCATTTTGTTACACACTGTCTATTACGTAACAATGGTAGGTACATTTTATCAATTGATTATTATCTTTCGTTATATTACCGCCATAGTTTTGACGATTAATTATTTATTTACGTTTATAAATGATTTAATTATGAACAATTAAAAAAAATTCTTTTTTATTAAATTAGTATTTTATGAAGGTATTTAACAGCGTAGGTAGTTCTACGTTGTTAGTAGTACGAGTATGTCATAAATCTAATACCATTTCCCAGTTGACCACGTTGAGCAGGTGCTAATCCGCGTTTGATATATAGACGCCACTCGCTATGTAGAACTTGGAGCCTTTTCAATATATTTTTCTTTGCAGTATGTTGGCGATTTATATAAATAAATAAATAAATAAATATGGGTAGTCCGTGATCAAAATAAGATATATGTTATTATAAAATACTTAACCCTTTTATAATATGTTAGAGAGGCATACATGATGTATTTTTTGGCTATCAAAAATTTGCGTAATATTTTTACATATCACAACATTTTTATTGCGCGATTAAACTGATTCTTACTCTTAAAATCCCATCATTTTATAAATAATTCCGTTATACGATATAATGTGTATGTATGTATCTACTTATTTCTAACAAACAGTTTAAATTTTTTTTAATAATATTAGTAGTGTTGTGCTCTATAAAAGCACAAAATACTTTATAACTAGTACATTTTGTTCAATTACTGCAAGAAAAGACTGTAGTTAATAATATTTCGATCACGGTCGACATTAGAAGCCTTTTTGCCCCTTCTACCTTCGGTTGTAACACAATATTTTACCCATAAGTAAAATGGGACTTTTATGTCTTGGAGCGACTGTGTGTACATTACTTGGCCTTTGCGGATATTAAAACATATTGTTATTCAAACCTCCCATCTTCAAGTCAAATTGCTGTTTGTAAAGTAATTCATAATTGTAATTTATATTATATGAGGACTTTCTCGAATAACTTCGAAAACTCGCGGATTGTAAACAAAAGTTCGATCTACTTCTGAATTAATAAATTATATTGTTATTTTGGAAGAGTACTCAAATATGCTGTTTAATGGTGTGTACGTACGATGACACAATTATATTAAAAAGAGTGTTAGAACTTTTATCATTCGACCTTTTCTCTTCACCTGCCTAGCCCTTAGGGCGTTTAAATCCATAGATAGAACGATAGCGATTAACTATAATATATACCTACTTATGTAACTTCATTAGTAAACATTTAAAAAATGAAACATTCGTTGTGTTAACCTTATTTAACTATAACTTGCGTTATGTTAACTTTGTAAAGATAAAAATTGGCTCCTAGCTTTTCACACGTCTGTACGTCGACTTCCCTCCTAAGGATTCAGATACAACTGGGTCTGTTCGGGGAGTTTCTGCTCGAATAACTCGCGTATTATAAATTATGAATGTTATGAATAGCTCTAAATACTGAAGTTAACGTATATGATTCATCCAACGATTTACTCCCAACCTCGTGTGTATTTATATGCAAATGTTGGGCAGCTCATTCGTATGCAGATCCGTCGAGGCTGGCTGTTCAGAGGATTACCGGCTGTAATCCAGTTACTTCGAAGCTGGTGCTATATCCTCAGGTCATTGTCAGAACTACGGTATATAATCATATGTACAAATAGTGATCAGTTAAGACAATTGTTATAGTACGGTTTCAATATGACACGTCCGGATTAGTGTGCTTTAACAATGTAGGTATTTATATTGATAATAGCGGTTAATGTATTAATTGTTAATTTATTATATTTCAAAACATGTCATGAAAGTATAAGATTTGAAGGTAGGTATAACTAGAATTAACTTTAAGTTCGGATAAGGAAGCATCTTTTTCTATGGATAAGCAGGTGTCACTGTCTTCTGTGTTCTAGTTTAGGAATCCTTAGCAAACATTAAAACTTAGGCCATTTTAGTCTTAGCATCAGTATGTAAAACTGTAACATGAATACATTAATTGGGGAAAAAAACGGAACTTCAACTTGTAATCTTCAGATGCTTTGTATTTAAATAGTTACAATAAAACAACAGACGATGAGGAATTAATTATATTTCAACTTTTACATTATGACGATAATGTGAATATTTACACGATATGTACATTTTTACAGCATAATTAATTAATGGTATACAAATATTGAATTACTCGTAATTAGTCGCTATGCGATAGAAAACTAACTAGACTTAATAAATTCATGGTTACAACCCAAGACCCAAAACACTCCAAATATGCCTGCTCCCACACACGATGGACACGACTGAAAACGTACTTACACACGGACACTTTACACTATGCTGACACACACTCGCACTTGGCAGAGATAGCTGGAGTCGATCTGGCGGGCTCGCCGACAACTGCGGAGTCAGGGCTCGTGTCTCCGGCAGTTGTCAGAAATGAAAATGCAGTCTTTAATACACTAGTCAATGGACACTATAAGCGTATCCTCTTCTAGCACGGCGCTGGAGGGCTCGCGGCGTCGACGCGAAGCCCGCACTCAAAGACGCGAATGTGACAGCCCGTTTGGAGCTATCAGGGGGGCTAAGGTACCCGGTCTGGTATCCATCGGAAATGCCTCACTAACAGCAGCCGATCGTGAAGTCATTGCTGTCGAAGCCTCTGAGCGCGATCCACCCACTCCCGGCGTAGCTGCCAAACACCTTGCTTCAGCGTTCCGTAATTGTGCTCTTGCGGCGCCACCACCTTTCTTTCTGGGTATAACGCTATTCTCCACATGTAACGTCGCGTTAACATCCTTACCAGCGGCGCATGTACATGCTTTCAGGAAACTCTTTTTGAAGTTGTCAGACAGAAAAGCGTATAAGATCGGATTCATAGCAGAATTACTGTAACTAAAGCAAGCGGCGACGAGGAACACCGTAATCGTGATTCGGCTGGCGCACGCTGTTGGTGGAGAGTAGATCAGGGCCACTTGGAATGCCCAGTACGGTAGCCAGCACAATACATAAACAGCTATTACGGTCAGTACTAATTTGGTTACTTTCCTATGAGAACGCTTTTTCTCCTTAGACTTATTCTTAGGTCCTACGGTTTTCAATTTTCTAATGACAAGGCAGTAGAAGACGAAGATAAGAGTCAGTGGTGCGGCGAAGCCGAGAGCGAAGGAATAAAGAATAAATGAAGTCTGACCTTTGTTGAATTCCCGTTCGGGCCAAACTATATTACAAGATAGTCCATTTTCAGTTTCTATCAATGTAGTATACATAAATATGGGGGTCATCACTAATACTGATGCAGTCCATGCCGCTGCGGATACTATACGTGACACGAAGGGAGTGCGCAGCCTGGGCGCTGCGATCGGATGACACACCGCTATGTATCTATCGGCGCTCATGATGCAGAGAAAAATACTGCTTGTGAATTGGTTAATGCCCGTAGAAATCATATAGGCCTTGCACATAAATCTTCCGAATGGCCAGGCTCTTAGAGACATGGTTATGATTAAAAATGGTATACCGATTAAGAAGCATTCATCGGCTATCGCGAGGTTCACTATGTACATATTAGTGACGGTCTGCATTTTGGAGTAGCGCAACACGACGTAGATGACCAGAGTGTTCCCGAGAAGTCCGACGACGCAGACTAAGGCGTACAGGATCTGAGTGACGACGTACACGACTGGTAAGTTGATGTTCGGACAGTTCTCGAACGTGTTGTTGTAGGTGCCGTTATCGTAGTACGTATAGTTGCCGTTCCCATACATCTCCACGTCTTCTAGCTCCATGGCTGCAAATGATCTAATCTCCGAAGAAAGAAGCTGATTTGATGAGGCGATATTCACCTGAAAATCAATGAAACGAATATAAAAAACGTATCACTCTACAGAAAGATATAGTAAAATGTCTTTGAAGTAGGATATTACATATAATATCATCAACATCTTTTTAGTTCGACGAACCACAAATACCACCTTTGTGGATGGCTCAAGTTATTGTCTTTCATCGTTCGTCATTATTCCTTTATTTTTTAAGTTAATACTTAATATTTTGTACTCAATCGCCTTGTTAATGTAATATAATATATGTATTTCACCAATATAAGCTGGTTATTTACATATACAATGGAAAATAATTATTTACGTATCATCAAAGACAAATTCTTTGTTATAGCAAATTAGAAAGACAGATAAGACTTATATGACACCTTAAATATAATATATTTTAAGTGCGTACTTTATGCCTAATAGCATTCTCTCCCACTCGGCCCTGCGTGTTGGTGTGGTAGAAGCATATTGTACATCATCACATTCATCATTACCCTAAGTCCATTGCTGGATGGTATTTTCCCATAATCTCCAGGGATTGGACATATGGATTGGGGATCGCAAAGCACGGCATTCCGCATCGTCCACGCTGCTGCCTATAGGCGGCCAGGTCATGTAACTATGCATAAGCAGGTCTAAAGGTGCCAAATTTTTTATATAATTATACGCATATACTCATACATGTAAACAAATATTAACGATATAGTAAATACATTTATAATAAATAAA
>DWDT01001569.1:0-15547 GCA_018245595.1 Microceris scylla | reverse complement strand
CACCTGATGGTAAGTGACTGCCGTCGCCCATGGACACCTGCAACCCAGGGGTCAGCAAGTGCGTTGCCGGCCTTTATGGAAGGTATACGCTCTTTTCTTGAAGGTTTGAATGTCGTATCGGTCCGGAAATACCGAATGCGACAGATTGTTACACAGATTCGTGATATTTATACAAAATTTTCATGTTTATTTATCAATAGTATAATGTTAAATTTAACTGTGTGTCTATCCAGTAGGCCTTCAAGTCAAAGGGGTGAATTTAGTCGATTTTGGGATAGGATTAGCTTCATTTGTATCAGTCAATAGTAAAAGAATATAATCAGGAATGTCATATTGTTTGTGAATTATACCGCTTTGGTGACCGAAGGCGACAGAAACAGCTAATTTGATCTATTTAGTTTATTGTCTTAATAGTAGCAGCAATTAGGTATGCATAACGAGGTTGATTTTAATCGTCATTGTTGCGATGTGTAGTGATAAGTGGTGGGGCCTGCGCTAGTGCGGAGAGAGGTATAGCGTCCATAAAATTCGCAGAGGTCTGCTGGGAGTCGCCGGGAAATTTCCCCTGGGTGGCGCACCGCCCTGCGCGGCGCTGGGAAATACGGCCCGGCCATATCATAACAGTTTTATGCTGATGTTGACCTCCCGAGTTATGAAGAATTACACTGTTGCTAACGAGTTTAATACTGTTGTTTTCTAACTGGTTCATATGGTAATCGTATTGATACTTTGCTCTTTGGTGAGACTGCTCTGTTGACTTAGTGTTTAATGCTTCTGGCTGTTGGAACCGAGGTCGAGGCTTTGATTCTCACTAGCAGCAAATATTTGTGCGATGTGCACGATTGTTGCTTGTGTCTGGAATAAAACGTATATAGAAATGACATACGTATTTTATCGTTTGTCTGTTCATCCCACTGGGAGCAGACGGCCGTGTATCAAGTGTCCGGAGATATTAATTATTATAATTAGCGATAGAGTACAGTAATTTTTGTGTGTTAATGTTATCAATATTTGGCTAATCATTTCGCTTTGTACAATATTTGCGTAATAGAAGATACGAGTATGAAAAACATTCGGTAAACATTAAATGATAAAATACAATATTAGAAATACAGACTAGTGGATTGGGCACATAGTAGGTACTTAGATTATGTAAAGTTTATACAGTGATACAAATGCGTAATATCTTGTGTAATGTTATTATAATAAGCTTTTAATCAAGTTTTATTGAAATAAATTAATAATTGAGATTTGGTTAATGTCATATAGTTCCGAATTTAGGGCTGAGGGGTGCTGCACGTCTGTAAAACTCGCAGGCACTCGCGGGAACCGGTACGAAATTTCCCCCGGGCAGCGCAGCCTTGGGCACCGCCGGGAAATACCGGGTGGCTTTATCAAAACAGTCCTACATTGATGATGCGCTAATAACCTCCCGTTTCATTATCTGCTAATTTTTTACTACTTAAATATCTTAATTTTTACCGTAATTATTTTGAACTATTTTGTTAATGAAATAAAGATGCTGAAACCAGCCTATCTTGTGTTATAGGTATAAAGAATTATACAAATATTTACCATCTAATCTTAAGAAAAAAAAATGCAGGCAAAATATTAACATAATCTGTTAACACAATGAAGCATTGTATCTCTCTGGTCCCTGTTGACTTCCATAAATCACTCACGGGTTTTCGCGCGAAAAAACGTACAAAGTAACACATCAGTTTCTCTTTTGTTTTTCCGTTTTAGTCGGTAGCTATTTTAACGTATGTACGCCCGCTTGTCGGGATGTGCTAATTGTGTATAACGCAATACAATAACATGTTTCAGAACAGTCATAGCAATGTACATATAGGAGTACACTTAACACACGAACGCCACAGCTGTAGCAACTGAACTCAGTTTTCGGTGTTTTAATGCAATATATTATTAATTTATTGTATCCTTGCAATGACAATATTTAAAAGGATAATCAGGATAAATACAACTTCCATATTACTACGTCTAGAATTTTGCTTAAAATAAGGCTTTTGGCGGGCACATCCAAAGGATATTGTTTAAAAATATCCCAGTCCCTCGTCCTGGGTAGTGGTACAGGTGGTGGGTAAGGGGGGGAGTCCCTATGGAAGCGAAGTTCTCGCCCGCCGCCCACGCCGGGTCCCTCGGGAGCTGGCCCAAGCAGCCGCGTGCCGCCTGCTCCCCGGGGACCCTCGCTCCCACCTACCCCGGCCCGCGTTCCCGCCGCTGTCTCTCAGGAAAATAACAGAGCTCTACGACTTTTAATTGATATTAGTCTGTGTTTTATAAGCCCACCTTTTGTAAACACTATGGTTGATTCAGTAATTATCTAAACAGTATTTAACTCAGTACAAAACAAAACAAGTGAGTTGATTTAAAATTTTAAATTTAACGGAATATATGTAAAGTCCTGATATTCTTGTTTTACCTGTCCTTATAATAATGTCGTCGTACTTTTTTTTAGCACCTGAGGTAAATATATAATTATGTTATTTGTCTATCACCACTCTATGTGTACAATTTCATCAAAGTATACACTGAAGACTGTTGTGATAAAAATAAGGACGAGTGGCATCATTGTGTTTGGCTGTCGTCGGCCGAACTGAGCCGCCGCGCCGCTACTTCCCGCTCCCGCGAGACGCCGTACCTACTAACAGCGTATATATTAAAATTACTGTTTCAAGGTATACAACTAAGCGAAACTACAACGACGCACGCCTGATGGCGGGTCGTGATATTATTCCTTTGTGCTCCTGTTCGCCGCCTCTTTAATCATAGTTATTACCTACATCTAAACTACTGCCAGTGGAATTGGTCGTTCCTATCCTATTAACGTACTAACGACGTGTAGACGTAACTATTATACAACATTGGCAACTCACATATTAATATATGAGTCTGTGTCACACTATGATAACTTTATAAAAACACCAATATTTTAATAATATTTAATTATTATTATCAGGTATATCATCACGCCAGGGCTTGCGGGATAGGTAGAGCAAACTGTCAATCCTTACAGACCTGACGTGCTATACCTCCATCCATGATTTCCTTCATAAACGTATGCTTTTTAATATAAATGTAATTATTTTTGTTTTATTCGGTGCTTGGTTGATAAAATCGGTATTTTAATGTTCTCTACATGTTGGTGATTTTAAAATATAAACATTACATACTTATATGAGCAGAAACACTGCATTATTATGTGAATACAATGATACTATATCAATATACTGATATTATTATTGTAAAATAACGTCGAACAAAGCAATTTCCAGCTGGTGGGCTGAACAGCGCAGCGGTGTCATTCAGACAGCTCTAAAGCGAAGCAGTAAACGCAACTATTGGGAGTTTCGTTGGCGCGACTTAATAAGCAATACATACCAATATGGTCAGCAAGAAAATTGAATTGGCAACAATGTTATAGTGTTGGTGCTTTGGTGCTGAATGCGTCCCGCGCGACTCATTGCCGGAGAGTTATGATGGGCCATCGCTGCGCGCGCTTCTGCGCACCGTGCCCTGATTCCGCTCGTTTTGTTCAACTGCTTAATTGCTGTTTGGCTCATTTGACACTAAAGTTATAACAGTACATATTCTGATCATGGAATCAGATTTACACTAACGAGAACTTCTATAGCTTTGCTAGGCATGTTAGTAGCTTTGTAAGCTTGATTTTTGTTTAATATACATATTAGACGTATTTTATTAATATTGCTATAATATAGAAATGTCTTTGATAGAATCATAGAAATAAAGGTAGAGATTGCTTTTGAAGATAGTTTTATTAAAATAGCTTTGTATATTTTGATTATTCGTGTAGTGTCAGGCGCGATTGCTGACCGATACCTCCAGGGTTCGTTGAGTCGAAAAATATCGGATTTTTATAAGTCAGAATTTCTAGTACTGTTTCAGAGTCTCGATTTGTGCCAGGAATTTGTGCCAGGTGATCGTGAAGGTGGATCGTGTGAGTCTACTACACTTCTTTACCTAACCCTTAGGAGAATACTAGTGTGAATCTAATTGTTTGTTTATTTGTTTGAGTTTATGTATATTTGTAGAGATAAGAAAAATTTTTCAATATTCAAAAGATGTAGAGTAATTTGCTAACACAGCACAAGAATCAGAGTTTTTGTTTAATGACATTTTTATAGACATTCTGTAACATTTTTTTTTCAACCCATTACAATTCCACTGTTGGAATACGGGTTTCCTCTCATATTGAGAGGGTTAAGGCCATAGTTTGCCACGCTGGCCAAATGCGGGTTGGCAGACTTCACACTTCTGTAACATGCTAAGACATAACCTGAGTTGGCCCCATTAAAAATGTTAAAGCTACAAAATGTCGGAAATTATTAGAAAAATAAACTATGTTATATTTTAAAAAGTTAATATTTGACACATTTTAATTAAATGTACAAAAACATCAGCAGCGTCTGGTTTATTTTTCAGTAGTAGGTCGCTGGAATTTACTTTTACAAATAACACGTATGGGTCAATAGGTACATTAAATGTATATATAAATATATAATATACTTATATACAGTATTCATTGCGATTTCAGAAATACGCAATACCTTTATTGTAGCCAGTCCATGACCACTGACCGTTAGGTCAGCGTGGATGCAAATGTAATGCAAATGGATGCATCTTTATTTTATTAGGCTGAGATTTTTTATCACCCATTGGATCTGACCATGAGGGCTCAGGAACTACGTAGGATTCACTAGCAGACATATCAGTTTGACCACTGGAACCTGGAGATAATCTCGTGCCTTTTCGGAGCAAACCTGCAACGATCATGTACGCTACTGATTCGCTCCTATTGTGGGAATGCGTTCTGGTACTGTTCGACATCATGATGGTTCTGTAAAATACGCAAGAAACCTTTACACGTAAGATCGTAACATCACGCCTGTAATCCCCGAAGTGGTAGGCAGAGGAGTGTAGTACACCCCCACGTAAGAAACCTTTACACTGTAAAGTCGTAAAATCGATTCGTCCGAGTAACTGCGAATATTTCTCATATAAGACAAAAAAGGTGTTTTAGATACGGTTACATTTTAAATTGTTACCTTTATAATATTTGTTTACCGATTCTTTTAAATTATAATATTATGACTATGTAATTAGGACAATAAGTTATAATAACATCGTCACGTTAATTATATCGTAACTGCATAGTACGTTAAAGGTATTTAATTTATTTGCGTATGTAACTTTTCTATTATTTTCTATTCTGAAGTACCATCCCTGAAGTGACTCTATGTATTGTTGTTCTAAGTACTGATAAACTATTTTGTTGTTAATGCACTCCGTTACAATGCACGCTTTACATTAGTGATTGTGTTATTCTAACAATACTAGTGGAGTGCTTGTCTAGAGTCGGTTTATTTTTGTTGGAACAATGGGGTGCGCCGCGGGGCGCAATCACGCCATCCGCACCCTCCGACTCGCGCTAATTATGTCACCAAACGTTAATGAGCTTAATATTTCTGTTTAAAGTCCTGCTTTCTCGTAAGTTTTGTGGAAAAAAGTTCAGGACCGATATGGTTCTATACAATGCTTTCCTCTTAATCGCAGAGATAAGTGTTTAACAGTGGAACGATAAAAGGGCGGCTTGTGAATAGTGATTATACTTGTACATGTACAGTGTATATTGCACAGGTCACACAAGACCGTGTGACCATAAATTAGACATAGTCTGCGCTATTGTGATTTAACATTTGATAAAATTACATACATGAATACTTTTTTAAATACACACATGTAAAGATAATGTTACGGGCAGACAGAAAAAATAGTTGCGTTCGTCACATAAATATTTAGCTAGGGTGGGATTCGAATTCAGAACACTTCGGTAAACAGTCAAGGATACGAGCCCATAGACCAACAGGCCAGTAGTAATGTGACGTAGTACACAATGAATTATGTTCATCATAACATTAATTGGTTATAATCTAATATTTATATTTGGAGCTGGTTCCTGACATATTACATACTGTCTTGAGCAGCTTAAAATCTGTTAGTCTGGAAAATATTAAACAGCAGAAAATACCATTATGCTGATACCGTTACTGTGGAACGATGTACATAATTGGTTTGGATTTTCTATTACTTTAAATTTAAACTACTAACTAATAATACTTATAATTATAAAATATTTAACAATTTCTTGTGACGATGACCGAGTGCTTTCCGCAAAAGAGTGATTTCCAGACCCATCGCGCGAGCACCCGCGCATGCTGCGCCATGGGTCATTTTGCTAATTAGCTTTTAGTAGGAAACTTCATCTCTACTGTTACATATTATGTCATACAACTTGTTTTACCTCTATTTGTTCCGAAAATGGTTGCAACTTTTGTATAAAAACTGAGATTTTTATTCATGTTATCAAATATAACTTTTTTTTTGATTTTAATATAAATTTCAGTAGTTTTATTAGACTTTGTCCATAATATTTTCGTTCTATTTTCAAAATATGTATCTTGGTTTTATTGATTTATTGCGGAAGCTCATGAAGATAGACCTCGGAATAATCCGCAACTAGTCTGATTATCTGCGAAAAGCACGTGATTAAGTACACAACAAAATTAAAATTATATGATGTATAACAATATTATAACCATTTTTATATCACATTATTCGCTACTGGAATAGTGCTATGGCGGTTAAAAAGTCCCTTTGTTAACGTTCTAGTTTCATTCTTTTCCCCCAAATCGTTTACTCAAATTGAAGGTTCATCTGCAATAAAATTATCATAACAGTCAACACCTACATAAAAGGGATTTAGTTTGATAGTGTGACCATTTGGTGTTATTGTACAGCGAGATGTCGTATCTCAAGAAAATCCTTTTTTACAGTCTAACCATAATGGCTACCGTCGCGTTACAGCAGAAACAATCTTCGAAATTGGGATCATGCATTTAACCAGTATAAGTTTATTGTAGTTGTGGTTTAAGCATATTTTCATAATAACATCCGACAACGTCCTTATACAGAACTTGATAATTAAATATGTATCGGCTTACTTGATGTTTGTTTTTTTGGGATGATCCAAATAGGTTCAAACCTATTCGAAGTCCTTGTTTATGAGCTTATGCCGATTGCAACGAAGTCACAGCGAATACTGGAATGTTTCATAGCAAGCTCAATAAATGAAAAGATATTATAATATACGTAAATGTAATGAAGCGCTTGTAAGTCTGTTGTAGTTAAGAAAGTTAAGTAACTTTGAGCGCGGTCGACATATTTTGTATGGGTGACTTCGACTTCTGGTAGCAAATTTCTAATATCACAGCAACAATCATTAAGTATCTATGAAGACATGGCGGTTTGAAAAAATCCGACACACTGGTTAGCTAAAGACTTGGAACTGTCAATCATCACTGGGGAAAAATGATGGGGTTTACTTCAAGCCTTCTGTAATTCATGGAGAGATCTGTGCTTAGTAATGTGACGTAATTGATCCATAGAGAAAATGTTACAACAAATTGTAGTAGGTATGGGCTGGGTGAAATCTATAGTGAGAGACTGACTTTTGCGTGCCTAAGCCCTTATTTGTAATTACAGCAGATGAAGAGGGCTGGACTGAGGAAGATCGGCAAGGCGATGTAACTGACGACATGGTGGAGGAGGATCTTATCGATGAGGCTGCTCAAGACCAGCCCGGTGCAGATGATATTGACAATATGGAAGAATCTGAAGAACCTCAATCAGAAGAGCCACATGAAGGTCAGCATTTTTTATATATTATTATGACTATTTTAATTTTTAACTTTAAATAAAAAAAACCTTCATGTTTTAAACATCTTCACGTTACATCATAAACATTTTATCACGTATTGTAAAAGTATTTTTTATCAACTTAGGTAAATCAGAGTACCTAATCTAAAATATGTTTTTGTTATTGCCAAATAATTTGACGTTTGTGTGGAATATTGTAAAGCAACATTAATTTATTCAGTAAAAATGGAACGAGAATTGTCTGTCCTAATATATGGAAGGTAAGAAAGTAAGGTCCTGATAGATACCGGAACTGACGTGTACTGACGCTGACACATGGGGTTAGATGCGAGACGTGGATGCCTTCCGATGCGTCCATGCGTGAATGCCAGCTTTTGAGTAACACATTCATTGTTTCTAGTCTCAATAAATGATTAAATAGGTATTATGTTTATTCTGTACAAATGTTTCCCACCTCGTTGGTCGAGTGGTTGCAAACGCGACTGTTGATCGAGAGATTTTGGGTTTTATCCCCGGTTTGGAATGGTTTTCTTTAAATTCGTAGTAGTTGCACGGAGTCTGTACTCCGTAGAATCCTGTCCGTCCGTCCGTCCTGTTAGAAAAACTTAGCCATTTAGATCAACATACTAAGCACATGATTACGAAATGGAGTTGCGCAATAGCAAGATGAGTGAGAGAGTTCCTGACCCAAGTCTGTTAATGTGGAGTGGGGACATTTGCATATTCAATGATCAATTCCGCGTGTAGCTCATGGTAGGCGGGCGGTGACACTGACACACGAGGTCGGATAAGCGATGACGTACGGCCGCCGCGCTGGGTGCGCTGCCCGACGTACGGTGACACATGGTGCGACGCGCGTCACTGCTCCGTGCACTCATAAACGTTCTCTGTATTGATGCAGTGAGAATTAAGCTGCTTCCGCATGTGTGAAAAATATTGTATCGATATATGCATTTAAACAAAATATATCAAACACTACACTTCTTACGATAATAGGTAATATAAAGTGTTATTCTTCTATAATGAATATAATAATAATAATTTTAATATAAATCCTTATTCTTCTACATATTATTATAAAATTAACTTTACACTTATCCTTGATTAAGTACATGTACGTAATGAATCAGATTTGGACGCGGTATTAAATTAACATTTAAATAAAATAATCGTGGTTAGATTACTACTTATATAAAAATTTTCGTGTGTAGTACATTTTTATATAATTCATAAATAATAATTAATTATATAAAAACTTACTTGTCTACATAAGACTCCATAGTCCCCACGCATTGTATTTTTTCTTATTGTTAGTGAAATTTTAGGTCTTGCCACAAATTAAAATATTTGTAGGTACTCACTGTGATATATTGAAGTTCATGTTTTATTAAAAACTTATTGCTGCTGAATAGGGAGGTATGTTCAGTTTTTATGTATGTATACATATTAAACTAAGTATAAATATGCAAATAAGAACAAAACATACATACATTTTTGAATCTCTACATAGTGCTGGCAGGCCACTATGTTTGTAGTATGAGTAGATAGCAGTCACTAATCTGGCAATAAATGGGGGTGGGCAGCGCGACCAGTGAATTGTGTGCAGCCGCGAGTGCGCTTGACGGGTGACAAAGTGCTGGGTGCACGCGCCGTCGCTGCGACTCTATCAATCTCCGTTGAATTACTATGTACCAGCTGGACACGGCGCTTTGCGTTCGTTTCGACTTATATAAGTCATCAAATTGTACAATTACATATAAGGCATATACTGTGAAGGTGGTGAAATTGTATTGTTAATATTATATAACCAGCCAAGTCCCTTTCCGGGCAGACAGCGAACACAGCGAACACACTGAGTGCCAAATACTTCTGTTCTTGCAAAGCTGATGTGCTGACTTGAACTGTTAAGATTGTAACTACCAGTGAATAGTTAATATTGTTTCTTCAAGTTATGAAGAAGCTTTTTTCTCAATGCTAACGTCGAGATATATCCCCAAGGTATAGGAAATGGTACACATTTTTTACGAATGTAAAACAGAGGAGTAAAAAGGATGAAATCCGCTCTCACGTTCGACTGAACCACGCTTGTAGATGCGTAAGGCGGAACGTTTAAAAACATCCATTTGTTTAAAGCTTTACGTCATCCGCTTCGGAGAACATTCGAGAAGCGGATGGCAAGGAAGGGAGTGGTAGCTCTTGAGGAAACTGTCGATGCGTTAACGTTACCTTGCTTTAAAAAAAATGTTTACACACATCGTGTATAATATGATTTAATGAAGAGGAATATTTAATTTAAAAAAGGAATAACGTTTTAAAGTGAGATACAATACATTTTGTAATCAATGTTTTTGTATCCGCTTCGCAAATACATATCTATTTCACTGTATCGTTATCCATCAAATATTTTTTGATCGTCCGTAGTCATTAATGAATTAGGTATAGTTAGTATTATTGTCGTTGCGACTAGTTTTTCAATATATGTAATTTGCATTTATTTGATGGGTACCTAAATAACATAACAGTATAGTTGTAATCCACGAAGGGATAAGCAGAGAAGTGTAGTATACTCCCACGGTTCACCAATTACTTTTAGGTCTCACTTTGGAATAGGCGGTGAACCTATTGGCTTAAACGGAGCATATTCCTATCTATACTCCGAGCCAGTTCTAAAAATTCCTACTATAAGGTTTAAGTTAAAAAAATCCAATTGTACTACACCAGGAAATCGAATCTAGGACCTTTCGATGAGCATTCGCGCTTGCAGTATCTCGACCAACAAGACAGTTAGGTAAATAAATACTACATATAATAATATAGGCCATGGTGTCCATCAACATTGAGGTGGAGTCTACTTCTTACATTAATAAGTGGAAAAGTTCCCCGGAGGAAACTAAAAGTGTCAGCGAGAGCGAAACCGCGGGTGACACTTTCAAATTTTAATATTAAATAGAAATTCGAAGTTGAGAGTTTGGAAAGTGAAAAATACTTCGCGGTTCATATTGCTACGTACGTACATATGTATGTGTGTACGAACGATATTACTGAATTTGATCACATGAACCAAAATTTATACAACTCCGAGTATTGTTTTCGCGTGTTAGTGAGGACTTTACGGAATAGTTTAAAATTAGATTCATATATTTTGCAATATGCTTGTGCTTTTAAATTTATACTATATAAGTACATTGACATGTCCAGAAAATTTTAAGATGACCGTAAAATTCATTTCATTAAACGTCATAACTTTCAACTGGGACACGACTGTGAGTTAAAAGCGATATAACATCCTGATTTTCTTTACAGACGCGAACGACAGAGGAAAAACAAAGAAGGAGTCCAGTGAACACGAGCCCGTGAACATAACTGGTGAGTGTTACGAAATACTTTCAGCATTAATGAATCACGCGAACGAACTAATCTCATAGCCCGCAGTGATTGCGCGGAGCGCGATTAATGCCGCTGTTAGGGGCCGCAGAGTTCCCTTTCATCGGCCACTTCGTTGAAATTCATAAGACTACTAAAATAAGGAGTAATTTTTCCCGCGCAATGTTCTCCGTGGCGTGACACTCGATGCGTTTTTACTGCGGTTTAACGCTCTTTTTACAACTTCGTCAAAGGGTGTGCTGTGCGGCGGCTCGCTGCCGGCGCGCCCGGTGCTTTACGACTCCGTCCTCGCTTATCTCTACCCATTTGTGATAAATCTACACCAGACTCCTTGGACCTCAAATATTTACATGCTAATTCGTAGCCAATTCTGAACCCGAGATTATAAATAAATTGCCCGCCGAGGCCCATCATCGACGACGCCGCTTTCATTTTATCTTTCACGACTCTCCAAGTTTTTAAAGCTGTCCTTTCGTTAATGAATGTTATTATAATTTAATGCTTTTTCTAGAGTATTCTAGTTTCAACTTTTATGGAAGCTAGCTACTAAAGTTAAGTGTTCTGTGATTGCTTATCCGAAAAGTAAATTAGAAATTAAAGATTTACTTTGTAAGTAGGTGTATGACTATGAGATTATGTATATCGCTTAGTTAGTAAATATGATCAGATTACAATATGTTTGTTACAGAACACATTATGTTGTTTACAGTTTATTTCAAATTAATGCAGATATGTCACAACATATAATAACACACATAGTGTGTGTAAAGGAATAGCAGAAAATATTTTTATTTTACAACGGAGCTTAATACCTAAATATATTGTCATATACGAAGCATGTAACCACTATAAAGTAAGCAACAGCGCCGCAACGAAATATTCTAAGTCTATGAATGGAATACCTATTTGTTAACATGCGGAAATATAAATATAAAATTTGCATTGAAAAATGTGGAGCCAAATGATTATTACAATATAGAAATAGGATAAAGACAAAGTGTGCAAGTGTGCTTTCTCTTTCGGCACCCTTACTGCGTGTATATTACGTATTGTTTGTGTGGTGGAGCGAACTTTTACTGCTGGACCAGCGCTCGAGGCGCGAGTAAGTGCGTCGTGGAAGCAAGACGAGCGCATTGTTCGACAACAATGTGTTCGTGTCGTTACTGCGGTGGCAATCGGAAAATGAGTAATTTTTCCCAATGACAGGTCCCGTTGTCGCAGTCTCGTTGTTAGGCCAACACGAGTGTTGCGCAAATGTATTCTCTACGGGGCAGGGGGGCAGGGGGGAGGGTGGGTCGGCGCCGCTGAGCCCGAAGTTGGGCGCGTGGGCTCGCTCCCGCGGGACCTCGTCGCAGGGACCGTACTCGCCGTTCGCGCCTTTTATTCTTTTAACACAACTAACATGCGTTAGGGAATATTCACATAGTACTGAGAAATATCTAGCAATCCAAGGGTACGAATTATTTAGCAGATAATTGGTAAAACAAAGATGTACATATGTATGTCATGTACGTAAGTCGTACATGAAATCCTTATGGGTATTATTACAGGTAGTATTTAAAAATAACTTTTTATGATCGTCAAGGCCTTTAATTATTTCTAGTTCTACCTGTATGCAATGAAATATATAAATAGGTATTTACACAAAGCGAGAATTCGTAGATACGTAGTAGCATTGGCAATCTTCACAGAACACATTGAAATTTATGTGCCATTGAAACTTATTTAATAATATAGCGCCCAAAATGTATCAATGACTAAATAATGCGAGGCATCCGTGAGTTATTTTGTCAAGTTAGCGGGTTTGGCGATGCGAGCTATGTCGGCCGGGCGTAGGATCGCCTCGGAGCTGGCACGTGGCTAATTAAATGCCGATGTTCGATCGTCGGTCGGGGGTGCATTTCGAATTCCACACGGCGCCGTGTAGCGCTGCCCGCGCCACCGCGCCGCATGCTCTTCGTACCAGCTCACGACCCTGAATAATTCGCCGACTTGCCTCCGAATTGTGGCTGCGACAATAACTCATAAATAAACCTTGTATTGTCAGGGGGGTGTAACTGCCGCTTGCTGGGTTAACGGATTAGTTTAGGTCATACGATTATTATTATCGATCACACAGTATACAGTTTTCGTTAAAAATACATTTTTTTAAGTGGTAGGCATATTTCGCCAACGCTTGTACCGTATGGCTTATCACCATAAATATACTAAGTAAAAATATTATAATTTATTATACATGAATATTTTGTGATTTTGCGGTAGATTGTTACAAATGAAAATTTGACCAAGAAACATTAAATAGTGGCGATATTATAGTTGAATATTGTAATATTATATTTATTTGTGTTATGGAAAAGAAATATAATAATATGTAATAAGCCACGTCAGATCCGACCCTGGCAGATCCCAGGTGGCGCGGCCGCAGCGTTTGGAATTATCACATAGTGGAGCGCGGGGCGGCGGGCGATACATTCGTCACAGGCCCAGCAGCCATTAGGCGTTTAGATATTATCAGCGCCGCCGGGGATGCCCGCGACCTGCTTCATTACGGGAAGTGTTTGTTTACCCTTGCATCGACGCTCAAAACGTTGAATGTCAACGAACATAATGCTTTGTCTCTAAATGTTAACTTGCTCAAACGATTTTCTGATCCATTTAGATAAAGAACTACTATTGCCCGGTTAGATCCTAAAAATCATTGTTCTTACTTTTTAAATTGTTAAACATAATGGTTGGAGAAGCTTTATATCTCGTCTCGCTAGTAACCTTGTAATCTATGGTCGATTGCCTATTTTTTAAGAACGCTTCTCCCCTACGTGAGGTCCCAGGTGGCGACGCTCCGGCCGCACTTCCTTAGTCCCTCGGGAGCTCTCGACCCAAGCACACACTCATATCGACTGCGAGTCGCGCTATACGATCCACGGCTCTACTTAGTATGTACGTAGAGCTCGTAGTTGGAAATGTGGAAAACAGACCTATTCCCATGACGTTTAAACTTAATGATATTGTCTGGTAGCTACCTATTTACTGTTTTGTATCTACTTTGCCGGTAACCATGCGACAGAGTCAGTATGAGATACCTTTTTAATAAATCTCCTTTATAAATTATGGAAGGATATTTAAAATATGCAACGCAAGACTGTACTTTGAAACAATAAGTTTAAAATTAAGACAACACGTTTATGGCACCTGGCATATTTGACGGTGATGGAGTTATTATATATGAACTTTATATGTAGCACTACTGAGACTAGGTCCCGGGTTCATATGGGGGAGACCTAAAAAATTGTCGGTTTCACGTTTTATCACTTTTTTATGTAATTTCACTAAAATGTCGCATCTAAAATACAATACTAATAAAATGCTAATTATGATCAAACTCTTACCCACTGAAGCATGAAATCGGCACTAATGGTCACCCATCTAACAGATCCCACTGACATTGCTTGATTCTATGAGTACTATGTATGTATGTAGGTGCCTTAGTTTAAGACACGACATGAACATGAGAATGAGGGTGTGGTAAATACTACAGAAGATAATTTTGTCTCAGTAATAACATGTAGCGCAAAGTATTGTACGTTTTGTACTATTTACAAGAACTCAGTGAGATAGTATATCAAGTTTTATGTAATGATAAATAATTAGTTTATATAATACAAAGACACATAGATCCCTACAATAAAACGTTTAGAAGCCTATACAAATGTTCTGGCAAATAAAACAACACGGGTCTTTCTGCTGATCCCTGCTGGTAAATTTTTATGAGAATTTCCACGTCTTTGATAAAATTGAATATCCACTTAGTTCTGGGCACGATACTTAGGTGCATATCGAACAGTGGGATGTGTAATATGTTGTAACAATAATGTAACATAATTATGTATAACACAACGCCTGTGTATGCCCGAAGGGATAGGTAGTGGAGGTAGGTTGGACTGTAGGGTACTCCCACGTCTCACCAATTATATCATACGTCCCATCACAGAATAGAGGGTGAGCGTATTGCCATACAGCACAAATACACATATATATTGTGCAATAATTAAACATTTGCATCGACGATGATATTTCGCGTAAAATGTTGGCGAGTCCGGTGCGCGCAGGGCGACGCGGCGTGTCGAGCGGCGTGATTAACGTAACGAGACCCTACATTAATCCCGCGATGAACTGATTCGCCGGGATGGCCGGGATACGTTTGTTAGCTACTGTGCACCGATGTTAAATTTCATAAGGATCTAAATAATTTTCGTAACAAAAAGTTCTACACCGACATTGAATACCGACTACACCGTTCTACGCCGACCCTTTTACACCGACCGTTCTACACCGACCGTTCTACACCGACCGTTCTACACCGACCGTTCTACACCGACCGTTCTACACCGACCGTTCTACACCG
>DWDT01001568.1:0-15549 GCA_018245595.1 Microceris scylla | reverse complement strand
GTGAAGTGCATTAACATGCAGTAACCCGTTATGATGACGATACCTATTTTTGGGATATAGAGTTTGGCTAATATAATAAATTTATTTACTCAAATTATTTTATTATATAATTATTATATTAAACTCAAATTATTATATTTTTATAATCGAACTAGCGATATCGTACAATAAAATAAATACTGTTACCGGCTGAAAACTGAAATTATGAATACCATAATATTCTCTAGCAAATTATATGTACAACGATATGTATACATAAAAAATAAAAGCTTATAATGAATATTTCTTTTCTAAGGCGTTTTTATAGTTATGTTTTACGACAATCCCATTATTCCTCACATCTAAAACTATTTTCTAATATAACGTGAATCTTACGAGTACGTGTCATATCAATAAACTTATACACTCGCTATGCGCTTAGGCTTTTGGCTTGTTCCACCAGTTCAGCCAAGATGCTATAAAGAACCGAAATGACTAATCTTATGTCCCCAGTGTCACCAACACGTGCTACGAATGGCGGCAGCGTGCACGCGTCGCCCGCACGGGAACTGTCCCGCGATACCCCCGACTACCAGTACGGGCGTTTCGACGCCAGCGCCCTCCACATCGCACACGCGCTGAAACAGACTGAACTGCAAAAGGCCTACCACAGACCCAGGGAGAAGCCCATCGACTGCTACTTGGTAAGTTTTTTACACAATCGTTTTTATGATATGAAAACAGAGAAGTCTGTTGTAATGTTGACACAATGTTTTAATTTTGTCACATGGCAATAATTCCTTATCGTTATAGATAATTATTTTATGTATTTAAAAATAATTTTAGTATTTCAACGCTATATTCGTGTATATTTTAACGTTTACGTAATATAGTTGCTATACTCTACATAAAAATTGGCTGTTCACATATATGTGTAGTTTCACATACCTACATTAAAATAAATTCCATATTTGGTATCTGTGGTTTCCTATATTCAAAAGTTAAGTCTTTTCTCGTTCTTCCGAATTATCGTTTTGAAAAACAAAATATCCACCTTTAAATGCAACAGCACTCTTCGACATGATATGAAATATAAACAATCGTAGAAACATATGGCCCATTTAAGAATATACATATTATCCAACGATACCGGTAAGCAATAATTCGAGGTACTTATTACGGAAACACAGTCGCTTTAAAACAGAAAAAACGCGGTTAAAAATTTCGCTTATTATTTCGCTTGACATAATCTAGAGCGAAAACATTTTGCACAAACGTTGCACCATTAATAATTCGTAATAACCAGGAATTACAAGAATTTCATAAATAGCAGAGCAAGTGCAATTTGCGGTTTAGCCGGTTTTTCCTAGTACAGTGGCTCATACCGACAAAGGACATGACAGTGCCACAGTGTGGTACTTTGATAGTGTTATAGACTTAGAAATTGCATTGGTCTTATTGTTAGTAATTTTGTTGCGTTGATCTAGAGACTAGGCACTATAAAGTAATTAAGAAAATCAAAGTAAACTCTTAGTAACCAACGTATATCGGTGAGCCAACTACTAATGTACATAGACAAGAATAAAACCCATTCCCCTTTCAATAAAATTGCTCTATTGAAAAGGACAACCGAATTAGGTCAGTAGTTGAGCTAAATCGTTAACTGCGTCCACCAATTGCGTTCAAAGGAACCCTAACTGATTGTTCGTGTTCAAATTACATCGAATGTTTCCTGTCTTTCATAGGAGATTATTTACAGCCTACGCGTTGATCATTTAGCTACGACAGATTAGCACAGACAATATTTAATATCAATGGTTTTGTAAATAAAAATATCACATCTCTTACCTTAGTCCTTGTATCCGAACGGAATTGAATTTTTTTTTAAATAAATGTATTCATAATGATAAATGTAGTAATAACATTTTTAATATAAATATCATAATATTGTTACACAATGTTTTTTATTTAAAGTTTTGTAATTACATCTGTAATATGTATATATTATGTTTAACTCAATGCCACCGATGCACCTGGGTGACTCAGCAATGAATTCAAAGCGTCATTTCCTGTTCCACTCTGTTTACGCCCGCAAAGTTTAAAATTGTTTCGCAGAACAAAAAAACTAAGTAATGTAATACATACACAGATAATATCAGCGGAGTGCATTACTGATATAGAGTAAATAATAAGTAGGTATGACTAATATACTTAGTAATTCAACTTCATACAAGTTATTTGACTATATGAAGGTCAATGATTATACATACATTCAAGGTTATTCAAATAAAAATTTCTACTTTTGATGATAGCCTGGTATTGGTTTAAAATTTTGCCCCACACTCCACGGTCTGGCCTATCAAGGTACGTCCCTGTATGTTTATATGCATTTGTATACAGATAGTGAGATTAATTTTGACAGTAATAATGATAACGTAAAATCACGTCCGTAATCACCGAACGGGTAGGCATAAGAGTGTAGTACATTCCCACGTTTTACCAGTTACGTTTAAGTCCCATGGAATAGATGGTAAGCCTATTGCCATACAGCGAGCACAATTTCAGACTCCGAGTCACTACTAAAAATTTTAAACTAGAAAAATCCAGCTATACCTGACCCGGGATCTGAACCCAGGACCCGCGATCAGCAATCGGTCGGTAGATTATAGACGGTATAGCGCAGCCATGGTCTTACTATCACGGTCGGACTCCAGTGGGGGACGCCTTGTCTACTGATATCTGAGCCCCGATCGGTGCAGTATCAGCGCATCTTGCGAGCATTCCTGCGTCGCGGTGTAGAACCGATCGCGTGAGCGCCAGGAATGTGTTGATAGGTACTTGCCACAAGTAACAGTCTGCTCACAATTTATGTATAAGTATTTATTCATTTATGTTAATTTATATGGACACCCATTGAAAAAATTATTTAAGTGAAATATTACAATTATTAATTGAAAATAAAAAAAAAACGTTAAACATCGAATTAATAATTTCTCGCCACGGGAGGTGATAATAACGTGAAGGTGCACCAAGTAAAAGATCGTGACTTTAATTGTTCCTATTGTGAGATGAATCTCGTGTGTACAAATGAAACAGGAAAAATGTATCTGCTCGAGTATCCCATCTATTAGATTCAATTTGAAAAAATCAAACAATTTTCTAAGGTGTGTAAAGTCTGGCCAGCGTGGCAGACTATGGGCTTAACCCTCTCAATATGAGAGGAGACCCATATTCCAACAGTGGAATTATAATGGATCGATTATTATTATTATTATTATTATTTATTAACCAATTTTGTGAATCATAGTCTAACATCTTGAACTGAAGAAACGTAACTTTAAAATTATTTATTTCTTAGATCCGAACAAAGTGCACATAAATATCTCGAATAAGTATAAAACTATAGTAACAGTAATGTAAGTCCACTCGCTTCATCTTCCCATTTGCACCACCCACTAATAAGCGTGTACAATCGGGGCCTATCATTAGAAGCAACGAGAAACGCCAGCTCAGTGATTAGAAGATAATTTGAACAGAGATAGCTGCGTACTTCTACTATATGTTACTTTCATCCTCAACTGATAGTATTAAATATTAATGTATAAATTACCAATACAAATTAATAAAAAATCACAAATTATTTTCGGCATAAAAATTTAATAATTCTAGATTCTAAGCTCTTATAATTTGTATGAATAGAGTTCTTGGTATTCGGTGCTCTCTGTTTATCACGTAAGGGCTGCATATAATAACAATTAAATAATTAGGAACTGCTATAAAATAAAATAAAAATCCGTAAAAAATTACCATTTTACGTTATGTTTATTTGATTTACCTATCTTTCAGTCTGATGTCCAGCAAGGAAATCGATATGTAAGCGATAGGAAATCGACTGTATAATATGTAGGACATTTAATATTAGTCCACACAAACTACTAAACCATATTCTTCGCACACCTGACACTCTGAGCTGAGGTCGGGTAGTATAGTAGTTTTAATAACTACAATCAGTGTAGGAAAACCGCCATTATCACAACAGTCGACACACACGTACACCCAGCACAACGGCACTTTGTATCATGCATATATTATTTATGGTAGCGCTTCTCAAACTTTACGTTTATTTTAAATTTATTGCGTTTTAGGATTATTTGTTATTTTGCATATTAAATATTATTATCTACGAGTATCTTGACCCAACAAGTTAAGCACTGACTGATAGGTGGGTTAAAAGTTTTCGAAACTGACATGAGTTAGTAGAATGATAGCTGTCAATAAAACACGTCTGGTCTATAAAGACAGGAGATATTTGGCACTCAATGCTCTATGCTAAGTATCTAAGGCCCTAGCGTGTCGATTTTATAAAAATAATAAGTCTTGTATTTATATACAAGTAAAGATTAATATTACGTTAAACGCAGCTAGGTCGCGAAGTCGCCTGATTATTATACACATAAAAACATTATCGACCATATTATATTATTCCCCCTAATCTCGATGGAATAACCCAGCTTTAGAATAGAAATCAAAGCGGAGAGTTGATTTCCATGAATGTTGGGAAGAGCTGTTTTAGAGCACACAGTAAAAACACTAAACACAGCAACGTTTGTGCTATTATTAGCTAAACATAAATACAGTTGTAGCAAATCGCTAAAGATGTTTATATATACATACTTTCACGCCATTATCCCATAGAGTTGGATTGGAACTGGATTTCCATAGGCAGCATCCATTCAGCCGTCCACCGTGTCTTATGTGTTTTGAATAAAATTATAAATTTGTTCGGTAATGTCTCAATTAAAATTAATTGATGATGCTATCTGACCTACAAAGTAACTCATGCCCTTTTGGAAACCATAAGCGGAGTCGAAATTAAGCTGATACGTTTAAGATATTGCAGTAAATGAATTCTTCCATTACTGACACATAGAAAAAAATTAAAAATCCTGTATTTTAAAGTACCACTCTACCTCTCATTTAAGGTTATTTTGTGATAATTTTACGCAAATATTCAAGATATGCCCGGTAACTTACCAATAGTACACATCGAATATTTAAATACGATGACATTATTATGGAAATTCCATAAACTGTTCAGTCCATAAAAATCTCTATTTTCGTCCCTATAGCTAGTTGAGTCACCGTAACATGACGGAAGAACGCTCCTAATAAAGAGTGTCGCGGCATGTACAATTTCCACGACGTCTGATTGCTTTAAAGACATGTATGGTAAATACTGACGCTACTGACCAAGACTGTTGTCCGCTTACTAAAATACTCGAGCATCGCCATATGTCTTGTGACCATAATAATACATCGGTAATCATAGGTGGGTAGTTGAACATTTCTCTGTTGTATTGTATTCTAGGTAGGTGATTATAACATAACTTTACGTCGGTATATCTCCGAGGGGGTAGGCAATGGAGTGTATTACTCCCAATTTTCACCCATTTTTTTTTACTTCCCATGGAAAGGGGATGAACCTATTGCCGTATATTGGGACAAATTTTAACCCCGACCGACTACTCTGAATTTAAAGTATAAAAGAAATATTAATTGCACCGACTTAGGGCTTAGTGACTAGATGGGGCAATATATTATTGGGTTTGTCGGACTTGAAGTTCCCGGAGTGATATGGAGTATGGATTTGAGCCCGGGGTATAGCAAAAGCGTCACCCCTATTTCATGATGGTTACATGTAACATATTATGTAACTAGTCAATCGTGTAAGAATATTGCAACCCTTTGCCTACTCCTTCAGGGAAATGTTATGTACATATATGTATGTTTTAAAATATATTAGAAAAAGGATTTACTATAACATAAAAAAACTATATATTTCCGCGACAGGTAAATTTTGTAGTATTATTCCTTTATTATAAATGTATCAATAAGCCAGATCCCCTAAGCGCCAAGCATAAAAATATCTAATTATTTAATACGCAGTAGGTATTTAACGGTTCCTACAAGAAGGTAAAAACTCTTTAACACGTCGACCATAATGACATCGATCCAATATTTAAGGAAGCATTTCTATTAGATACTTAAACTATGGAGACCTGTCATTGTTGCCAACCAAAACCAGATGCTGAATAAAACATGGCGCGCGCTGACAGGAGAAACGGGGGCACGGTGTCCTCACGTCCCATCCTTTGGCGCGGCGCGGTGAAAAGCGGACATGTTGAATTATATGTGAGGAGAGTTACACATTGTAATAAAACAAAACTTCCTACACGTCGTAAGGCATTTGAAGGATTACAGAGATTTAACCTGTCATATCTGTAGATTAAAACATTGGGTACAGTCACGTGTTATCTGAATTATTCATTAGTACCGTTTTGAAAAGGACGATTAGTTTATAATCATCCATAGAAACCATATATTTTTTTTCATAAAATACCATCCATTGCTATTCTGATAGAATCTGTCGACTTTGTCAAATTCGAATTGCCAAAAAAACAAATTTTACTTTCATAACTTTATTTGAGACTAACATAACTGGAACCGAACAACATTGAAGGTAGATAAGGGTACAAAGGATCGAAGAAATCGAAGGTAATAAAACAATTAAAATTTAGATGGAATAATTAGATTGCATATTCCTTGATGAAGGGGAAAATTTGTGGCGAGCGTCTAAAAATTTGTATGAATTAAGTAAAATAAATAAACTCCCATTGTAAAGGCCAATTCTATTAATAATAAAATATATGCATTAATAAAGTAACCATTGATATTTATTATTACTAATTCATGTTTATTTTATTGTGTACAAAACAATTTGTACTTCTTGCCAAAACGCTTGCTTGCTTCCCGCGCGCCTATGTAAAAGCGTCGCTCATGAATCATTGAACCATTGGAAACGTAGTAGGAAAGGTGCCAAGACAATCTGAGAGTATGAACAAATACATATGTTACTGGCAGAGTAAAAACGTCGGCTGTTTGTCGAAAGTTGACAAACATGCAACCTGCTGGAGCACCAACAGTGTTTCAAGCTTGTTACTATAACTTTAGATTAGTATTTACTGCGTCTATCTTTGTTTTTAGTATGACAAATAAATGACTGTAAACTATGATAAGAATACCTTGGGATTACTAGCACATAACCATCCGATTTTTTAACTAAGCAAATCCATCAACTGTTGTGATCCGACAACTAGTCACACACATTTACAATTTTTGAAATGCATAAGTACTTACTCATATATGCATAATTAAATTCCTTGACACTGAATAAATACTTCTCTTCATACAACTGCTCGCCTGGGCGGGAATCGAACCTACAACCCTCGGTTGTCCAGTCCGCGTTAATAATCATTGAACTAACAGGCCATTCGATAAAATTTCCTATACATGATTAAAACAATCTTTAGACAGTGAAGTACAATCTACCACGATGTCCCATTTAGTATACCCCAATCAATCACTATCTATCAGCGCCTTGCCAGCGAGGACACGAACTGTCTTTGTGGTCGACAATAGTTGGCATTCCCACGAATCTACTCGTTATTCATCACAATAATGACCCTATACTTCACTGGTGACCATGGTGCGAATACTGGGAACCTTACGACAGCAACGCGATCGTTCTTTCATGTAGCTACAGTGCTACCGACTAGGCGACTGAGCTGTTATTTGTTCAGTAAAAATATCGTGCCACTACCCGTATTAAGGACACTCAAGCGTTTTAAATAAACTTAGCATCACATGATGCATTGTTTTATATACGTCCACATGGTCGTATAGTTAATACGTTTGATGTTTAAATCCAACACTCACTCTCGTATGTGATTAAACTCTTCTCGTTACTCCATTCGGTAATGCTGCAAAATCGTGAAGTGACCAATAGTTCCTGAAAAATTATATCAAACAATTTCCTGAGTCCAAATAACTTATTCTTTGTTTAAATTTTTTTAATCGCTTACCCCCTTTTACATGTGAGTATTTGTAAAACAAGTCAAATTCGTTTCTGTGTCAAAAGTCTACGAAAACGGCGTGGCGTCGACGACGTGACGAAGAGGTCTGCAAAGATACAGTTATTTTACACTAGGTACTCTCTGTCTATACCACAAATAACCTGGCGTAGTGATATAATAAAAATATTAAATTGTCAAACGTTTTATATTATAGTAATCGAAACAATAAAACACACTTAACATACCAAAATATCGATTTCCATTTACGATTATGTCGTCAACACTTCAAATGTTTAATTGTATTCATATTTGATTGAACAATAATCGTTATCATTTTTATGGTCCACAAACCGGATTTCATTCATAGTGGACACGACCTGCTACTATAAACAGATACCAGAACTATGTATCTGCCATACATATTTATAGATATAAAACAGCGTGTGGGTAGTTTATATACATTTAAATTTATTTGCACCTAGCTACTACAATGATTATTTCTATAAAATAACCATTAATAGTATATTACTACTTTTTTTTTCAGCTTTTTAAGAACTTGTGTGACCTACGATATTCTACAGGCCATAGATTACCCGGGTCTCAAATTTAAACACAACCGGTTTTAGCGACTGTCTTGTGAACAGAGAAACAAAAGAAATAAAGTTGGTAATTATGTTCCCGTTGTGATTTGAGTTATCTGTACGTTCTATTTTTATAGTGTATGAAAGTGTTAATAATTTCTATGATTAAATTACTATTCATACAAAAATCTCCAGTCTACATGAATCTTGTGAACTCGTTATCTTAAAGCGCTTATAGTAATAATAAACAGTCATTTGAATCTTCATTTGAAGCTCTGCAAAGTCGAACTTCATAAAAGCGCAAAAGAATTCCTTTAACAAAACCAGAAAAGCAATATTTATAAAGATAATACTGTTAATTTATGGACTGTGTAACGGCTACTGAGTAGACAGACAAATATCGAATGAGAATATAATTATAATAAAAATCGTATTTAACGTGCATATTGCGTTCTACTGTTAAATAAAACAGTAGTAAAGTCAGGAAAAGCTTTTAAGTCGCGCTCCAAGATCAGATTAGAGCCGAGACGAGATGACGTGAGAAGTGTATGTAAGTGCATTGTGTATCTATAGATGACGAAATAAGAAAAACATGTGCACTCAGAACTAGATATGCAATTTTATACGCTGCAGATTGCATTATACAAAACAGTTCTAGCAATTACGTAAACACGATGATTTCATACGTTTGGCATCGTCTTTGAATATTTTAATCTTTGATCCAACTGAAGGTACTTTGTGATAATACCGACGTGATGAAAAGTGTTTTTTTATAAATAGTGCACATCCGCATCCGCCTTGAATCGATAACTTCCGGAGGTTTGCCGCTGTTTCACTACGTTTGATGGTCATATACGTTGGCAAAGCTTTATTCATATTAAAAGAACTATCCATTGAAGATTACGCAACAGGATCAAAATTAGAAAGCTATGAATATAGGAGAAGTCAGGCCTTCATAGAGAGATATGTTTTGCACTCGGTGCTCTCTATCGAACCCCGGAAAAAACCTAGCGTGATTTTATTATAATAAAAAATCAAAATGAAATAAACAGAAAAATCCGCTTTAAAGGTTTAGTTTGTTTCAAAAAATAAAAGACTAAAATCGGCGGTCATACCACCGAAGTTCCCGCTGAATGATGTTCTATGTAACTTGTTCCGTTGCGCCTTCTTCTCGTTTTCTAGAAATTTCTACTCTTGATACACGTTTAATCAGCTTTCTACTTCATTTAATCTCACACCAACCTTCGCAAATAACTTTGGCACTATAAAAACTGATTCTAACGATCAATTAAATATCGATTGAAGTTTTCTCTGAGCAAAAGCTTCGTAAAGCTTTTAATGATAAGCGACTGCGGTGTATGTAAAGAGAGCAAATCGCTGCAGAGATAAATGTCACTTGGATGATATAATACTTAGCATACGATCACTCAGTTATAGACTAGGGTTGTCAATTACCATTGTAGACATCATGGGTGTCTGGAAACATTTTCACTTGTACGAGTATATTCTTCTGGTTTGACCAGCTAGGTCTAGAATCTTCAACAATATCTAGATACGACAAAAGAAATTCACAAATATAGGCCTAGGTTCAGTCCGACGAACCCGTAACGCCACTGTAGATAACTTGACAAAACAAAGACAAATAAATAAAAAATAGACCAAAACAGTGAGAATGAGTCCCAATACCATGTATTAATCTGACAAATATGAATAACTGTTCATCAAATGATTTATATAACGATTATTATTAGAAAATTAATTGTAATATCAAAAGTTACATGACCATATATATTAACTCGCAAAAACAGAAGTCACCGCAACCTCGTAATCAGCGGCAGCTTGTGAAGAAGACACCTCGAATCCCAAACGGGTCGTCCTATCGCTAAAACATGCTAGTTAAACCGGTACATATTTAATCAAATATTTATTTATTCGTTTATTAAATGTAGGATTCGACAGCCCTGAAATAAGCAGCCTTGTGGGCGCCGCGGCCTTGCGCCTACGCGACTGTAGCCGCTGCGGTGTAATGCAATAGCAGGGAAGGAAAATAGGAAGTATGTAACTTACAAGTTCGCTGTGATATTTTATACCGCACTGTAAGCTATTATGAGATAGTAACTCGTTTATATAAAATGGTTGTTAATATTTACGATACCAGAAGTTTTGTAGAAATAAAATATTATAAGTTTTATCTTTCCTTGTTATCGAGAAGGGGTAGGAAGAGGAGCGTAATACAGTTACGTTTAAGGCCCATGGAATAGGTGGTGACTTGAGCCTATTGCCATATACCGAGCGCAGATCCAGACTCTGAGCCACTTATATAAATTCTAAATTAGAACAATCCAATAGTACCCGACCCCGGATTTGAATCCAGGATCTCCCGATCGGCAATCGCTCTTGCAAGCACTCGACCAACTAGGCAGTCTTATACTTTCAAAAGTCCCTATATCAATAAATATTTATGTATGTGTCTATAGATCGTTTATCAGGCGTCTGGTTACCATAACACAAGCTGACTGCTTTGGGATCAGATAACCATGGGCAGGAAAACCCCAGGATATTTATTATATATTCATTAAAGATACGTAAATATTCTTAAAATACGGGGCGGATTAATTTGTCAGCAATATTCCTAAGCTTTAATATCATTCTGTAGCTTATTCTCCACACTTGTGCAACGTGTCAATTCATGTTGCAAGTCGCAGGCTTCCGCGTTACAAGACACAAACATCGCGCTCTGATAAGCCGTTGAGAGACTGGAAACGGCCTATTATATATTGCGAGACGCTTTGTGGTCGGAACACTGGGAAACCGTTGATTAAACTGTGTTTAAGTATATGTTACGCTGCCAGCACTTATCAAGTACAAAAACGTATTGTGAGTCGCTGTGGGAATTGTTTCTTTGACGATTTTTTTTATTACGATATAGTTATATACTTAGTACGTATTTATTTGTTATAGTGATGAATAATAACTTAGTAGTGCTTTAACCGTACAGTTTCTGGAACATAGGATCAGATCGTAATGCACGCTGTTTTAAAAAAAATGGGTTTTTAAACTTTAATATTTGACGTGCTGGTTAAGGAGAATATTGTGAGAAAAGCTGCAACTACGGAATCCTTCATAATGTGCTGTATGGTGATCGGAGTTAGCCACCGCGCAAGTGACCAGCGTGGCAGACAATGACCTTTTGATTCTAGGAAGGTATCCCGGTGCTATAGTAGAACGATGAATTTAGTTGATAACGATGATGAAAACATTTACTGCGGCACAACCACAAGGTCCTATACCTTCAATAAAACATTTCCATTTTATTAAACTGAGGGAACAATCGATCGGGCTATGGCTCACAATTATATCCGGATTAAACAAATCAAAATCACAAGGTTACTAATTTACAGCATTGGCCCACGAACATACAAATTTCATAAGAAGGTGTAATTCATTAAAAAACATTACAATATTTTTATTTCTTGCTCAGTGGAGTTAAAAATAAAACATAATCACTTCAAGTATGCGTGTATCGTGAAGAAAAACCGGCGTGAAACACTGATACATTGATAAAAACTAAAAATAATGATTGAATTACAACTTCTTATTTAATTAACACTTGCTTAGTGCACACACACATACATATACACAAATATGCGCATACACACGTATGCACGCACACACAAAGTATTAATTAATTACACTTGAATCCCCATAGATGTCTCCAAGGTACAAGCTCCATAAGTAATTTACACCTTACACAGTGTGTTAATGTTAACTTTTATATATAAATAAGATGATACAATCATGAACAATAAATTTAAAACGGGTTTATAAACTTTGAGCATAAGTAGGTACTAACTTGGTAAATGTAGATATAAATTACACGTTATAATATGGCATTGCAAATGAAGAAACCGGACTGTTCGCCTAGAATCTGCCTTTGACTCATGTCCCTCTTCCGTCCTTTAGGTAATCATTCTTGTTTCATCTCAATCCAAGAGCGTTGTTGAAGAACATTCTATGAAATAATCTAAGAATGTTCCAGAAACTTTGCCTTTATTTCTATACAATGTACTGGTACCTTATAAGTGTTGTTGGGTATAAGACCTCGTACAAACTAGAGGCCATTATAATTGTATTCGTAAACAAATATTTTGAAAAGCATTCATTGTTTACCCTCATCCTGTCACTGTCAATTATATTACTGTCTGTGGTCAAACACAAGTACAGTATAAAAGTTTATAGAGGTATACTCTTTGACACGAGGACCTCAATTATGTACAAACTCAAATATTTATTGGAGTACTGTCGAATCTCGAATCACTGCTTTGATATAACTGCAAACTAATTCATCATTTGTTCCTCCTGTGAGAGAAACATTAATCGCTTGTCATTTATTCGCTGATTATCATACCAGTCCTTAACGCAGTCGTTACTTTGGTGGTCCTGACAACAGAAACGAGTGATAGCGACAAATAATGCAATATTTCACATGTTGATACTTACCTGGAGAGATATTTATGAAGTAATTTTAAGTTAACCAGCCTGTTGAGCCAGTGTTCAGCGAGCTGTGTCCAGGTTCGTGGATTCGATTCTCAACCAAGATGAATTTCTGGGTGGGTGCGTGTTGCTCAGAAATGACGGACATTAGTACCTATGTTATTAACTTTGACTATTTAAAATCATCTAGTTAGCTTAAAAATGACTTTGCAAATCTAAAACACAGTTAAAGTAAATTATCATACTTATAAAAGTTGTTACAGTTTAAATCGGAGAAATTATTGTAATACAATCAGTAATAATAGTAACAAGCGTTTCTTAAGGACATTTTTATTCAATATCTCACGTTTTACCACCATCTTACGAGATAAATGTGACCTGACACTCGCTTGCGAAAAAAAGATTTAATTCTTAGTACCGCTACCTAAAAAAAAATTACTATCTTCCCAGATCTCTGATCGTGATCTCTCCAAAATCGTGTAGTCAAATACATTTCTATGAGAGCGGCGGAGAAGAAAGTAATACTTAGTTCATTAAGAAAAATCGTGCCATCATTCATAAATAATCCGTGTAATGTATAACAAGACGGAAGTAACAAACAAAAGGTGAGAGTGTACACAGAACGGTACTTAACCAAAAGTCGGCAACAGCCAGCCACCTCTCGACCCCATGAAACTTAACCTACTGACACTCCTTTGAAAACGAGATCCGATTCTCACGCGCGAGTATACCGTAATGTTATGGAATGTGAATTTTATTTGTAGCATTTAAACACCCGAAGTTCAGTTCTCCCTGTTGTGGAGTTAGTTTAGCGTTTGGTGTTAGACCTTCGAAATCGGCGAGCTTGTATGAAGAGAGTGATGAGCGATGAAAACGCACGTGGGGTCTCTAAGGATAGAAATATGGGCACTCAGTGGCCTCTACCTCCTTCTAAGAGACCTGGTGACATGGTATTATAATAAACTTTCTTACACGCTTTTTCCAAGATATATTGTGTCAAAAGATACATACATATTCCCAGAATGGTACGACAACACATTTTTAAGGAGGTTCCTTACTGGTGCTTAAGTTTATTCTATCAAACTCAATGTGCTTTATCCTTTAGTAGTTCAAATATCTACAGTGTGCATACCATGATACAATTTTTAACTGGTGGTTAAAATTAACTGGTGCGACGTGGGAAGAAATGCAAGAAATACAGGCATGCATCTGTAAGAACTATGCTTAGAATCATATAGAACTTCTGTAGTGTTTCTTTCTTCTTTAGGTCCTTTGTGAGTTTGATCCGAAGATAGTCAAACAATAAACAAACAGTGTGCACAGCTTATTGTCTCAATAAATCAGTGGTTTCAGTGCATGTGATGTGAACAGTTACCGTGAGAATAGCGGGCCACGGGACTGTTCAACGTTCGCGCCACGGATCTGAGTACAAATAGAAATGACAGGTGACGACGGCAATAGTTTGACATAATAATAATGTACATGTGCACAGAGGTGGTGTTTCTGTTAGTTAGTAATGCTTTTTTATTGTTGATTTCACGCGATATGTCTCATTATAGTTTATAATAATGTTGCTGTATAACTTAAGCATTTCTCTCGCTTATAGTACATTAAGGTCTATTTTATTCTGCTTTGTACAAATATGTATTACAGTCACAAATCTATTATCATAACTGTTTTGTATACGTCAAGAAAAACACTTCGATTTCCGAGAGGAAGCTACGTATGAAATAACAAAAACATTGGGATCCGCTGGACAGTGTGTATAAAGAGACGATATCAATAGAGTATCACTGGTAAGAACACGTGTAGCAATAAGTAACCATTTTCATATACATAATTATATGTATATGGCTTATTTCAATGAAATAGGTAGTCGATTTCTCTTCTCTTTTCTTAATCGTGGCCCATTACTGAGGATCGTCACTCCTTACACGCTGAATTGTTGGCCCCCAAGTTATCGAAGAAGAATGTTGTCGATAGTCGATATAAAAGCTGAGTGCGACATTTCTACTCGCTGTCGTGTCTATGGGTCGCGGGGCAAAGCATAAATCATACGCGTGCGCTTTCCAAGCAAATAGTTCCGAGTTATTCTAATATGCACTGTCGATAGCGCGCGCAGATACTGGGGCATACTGGGATATTTGCATGCAGTACTGCAGCTATATTATATCTTTCTCCTTTATTCAAGCAGCATATATGTACTCGTAGATAGATAGCTTATTATAGCATTTTCAATTGTATAGAATCTGTTCGTAAAGTGACTGGCAGTGGTTGGATACGACGAGCTGAACATCGGTGGCCTGCTCTTGGATAGGCCCTTGTCCAGCAGTGGACGATGGCGACTGATAATTATGATAAAAGCATTTATGTTTCTATACAATATACATCATTTAATCATAAATGATGTGCAATTTCGACAAATACGAGTACATAATACGATAATACGATTTTTTTTTCAACCCATTACAATTCCACTGCTGGCACACGGGTCTCCTCTCATATTTAAGAGGGTTAAGGCCATAGTCTGCCACGCTGGCCAAGTGCGGGTTGGCAGACTTTCACACACCTTAGAAATTTTT